>JAIPRK010000608.1:75162-132616 GCA_025469195.1 Chaitophorus viminalis
ATATATATATATATACATTATATACATAATTAAAAATATTCTACTATCCTATATTTTTTCTTTCTGTAACTCGGCAGCGACGGGTAATTCAGCTATCTTTAATTAATTAATGCATCAGTGGTAATTGGTAACACAATATCGTCATTCATCATGAACATTTCAAATGAAAAACGTATAAATTTGGACGTGACGGGTGGAAAAGTCCGCTACATCATGTACATGTATATTTATTCTCTTTGGATAATTTTTTTTTTCTTGTCAAACGTTGAGGTCTAAAAGTAGTTCTTTCCGCGTACTAGACAGAAAAGTCACTTTTTGTCGCATCTGTAGTAGCATCGGGAATTAAACTTTCGGTACACGCGTGACAATAAAAAACTATTTGCAAATAGCTTTTCTGTATAACAATAAGCCAACAAGTCACCATAGCCTTAGCCATAGCCTTGACTTCACGGGATCTCACCAATTCAGTACTATTATTAAAGGTAGATACCCATTATTACTCGATCGATGTATAATTATACCATATGATATTATAATAATTACGTTACATTCGTATCGCGTACTGCGTAGTGGTTGTGCGCCGAAATTCAAATCAGAAGTCTTATACAGACTACACGCGTGTCCACTATATTTTGCTAATTTTGAAGAAATAACGACGTATTATTACGATAAAACGTTTATACCTACGCTGAAAATGATAATATCTAACGATAACTACTATTATATTAATATTATTATATAAGTACGATCACAGTCCTATTCCTGCAGTGCATATAGGTACCTCTTACACGTTGTGCGATAAATTGTAAATATAATACCCGTACATCACGCAGGATATTGTAATAAACAAAATGATGTATACTCTATAGACTGTAATATTATAAATTTCCAATGGAATTTTGGACGTAATGACGTGTATTTCTGTACACCCGTGGCAATAATCCCATTCCTGCATATACGTATTGTAATTATTGTAATGTTATTTGACATTAGTTACAGACCATATTTTAAATATACATACACACACACACACACACACACACACACACACCACACATATTTATTTATTTATATATTGTATAATAGTAGTTATTCTGACCTAAATATATAATTTTCATTATTAATACGATAGCGATTTTAACCAAGAGAAAATCGGTTGTGTCGTCGTTAAATGTCAGATAAATTATTACATCACGTGCCAGTGCAGTGGTATATTATATTATATTTTATATTATACATATTTTGTTTTTGTTTTTGTCAACACATTTTTATAAGTGCGTATCTTATATTATAATATGTTATACGATATGCTATGTATATATACACTGTGGGGAGAGACCGATCTTTCACACCCTTTCCCTTCGAATCTCATGTGTATCTTTGTCCGTAGTGCACGAAATATAATGTCTATGCGATGCCTGGCGAATTGTATAATTAAACACGTAGGTACCTATATTACATAAACGAAGTATCTTTTTCCAAAATTGACTACAACTAATGATCTGCATCAGGGATCATATTGTACAGTCGTGGTCTCTGATCCAAGTCATCATTTCGCCGATTCGACACAAATGATTATCGGTACTATATGCGGTTTTGTGATAAATTCAGTGCGTGGAATATAGCAGAGAGTCTATACATAAATTATAATAATTATTTGTTTTAGTGAATCTGACCCCCTTGGGCAGTATATAGCTAATTTTCTCATTAAAACCGTAATAAAAACGTTGGTTCCTTAAAATTAATTTGGAAACTAATGGAGAAACCAACATTTAAATTTTAATTGTTCTCACCTACAGTTGTACGTCGAGTAATTTGTCAATGTGATGTGAAAACTTGATCTATTAACATTATATTTATAGCCAAAGTTATAGTTAGATGTTTATTACTATAATATTCTAGATTTTGTGTCATAAAAATACAATATTATTAAACATATTTAATAATATATTATAATGTAATATAATATACCGGAGTTTAACTTTCTTACAAATGTATTTTTTTTTTTTTCAGGTGAGTAGCCATTTGGTATTGTAAAGTTTACATCATTGTAAAGTAAGTCACATACAAATTTCTACGTAATCAAAATGCGTAGGTACATTTCCGGTCAAGTTAGGTAGCCATTAAGTTTGTGCCACGAGAGTATATATGAAGGAAACTCGATAAAGTGTTCATACATTCTTTAGGGAACTTTCCAAAACATGGGTTTAGAATACAAAATACGTTAGAGAATAATATAGCATTCAATAACAATGCTCATTTTGTTACACATCAACTTGTAAGCCCGTATACGGTTCATAGTATAATATATTTCCATCGCCCACGGTATATAATACGGATGAACTAACAGATATAATATAGACGAGTTGTGTTACATGTATTATCTATTTTGTTTTCACATAATATTATATTTTATATTTCTATTGGTTTTACTGGACGTTATTGGAACCGGCTAAATAATATGAGCCCTCAGGAGATATTATTGGTGTCCTGTAAAATTAATAATTACCTACATCCTCGTGTTACAACCGATTATTACATTTAAAAATGTAATATCCAGAGGTTAAAAACTAAAAATCGTTTGAGATTAAAGTCGTTAAAAGGCGATTATTACCGCATCCTAGCTTAATTTATATCCGTGAAAAGAAAGAGGAATTAAAGTCTCCTGATATGCAACTGCCGGAAATTATTACCTCCTTAAATATCTATCCCCCCTTCTGTGTATTTTGCGTATATTTAGTTTATTTATGTACCAATTCAATAACTGTATGAGTAATAATATGTTTACGTATGTATTATAATTTATAATTGTAATCATATGTGTACGCATAACATACATGTCGTTATATATTATAGAATGGCTGCGGTGAATAACGGTACGCGGAAAACAATATTAAAAACTACTTTTATTTATAATTTTTAATTTTTCTTTTACTTATGCCCTACTGAAATCTGGTCTCACCAAACGGGTACACAAAATGTTTATTTTACGAGACGCGATTTACTCATATCCCGTAAAAGGGACATGTGAAAAAGACACTTGTCTCGTGCGCGCGTCTTCGATGGGGCATATAGAAGTTATTGCCGTACATAAAGTATCGAGGACTCGGACAACGATCCATTGATTTCCAGTGCGCACCCGGGCCCGAATAAAACATTACAACCCCTCGTCCTTTGCTCCACTCACTCCCATCACACACTCATACCGCAACTTTTTGTGTGTGCCAAACGCAGTGCGCTGGCGTATGTTTGTACGAGTAAAATATCTGACAGGTCCCTCATGAAAATCAGTCAAAAAACACCCCTTCGTTAAACTTTTCTTCCCGGCTCGCCCCTAATACTTTTCCCCGTAGTCACATTGTTGATACGTCAGTTTTGTACATTTATTTTTGTTCCGAGACATTTACCGTCGGACTATGAATAAAAACAAGTAGAGTCTGCAACCGTATAGCGTATATAGTATATACTATATAGTAGTAGTAGTAGTGGTAGTTGTAGTACGTGGCGCACAATACATGATGCCTCCCACTGGGGATTTAAATAAAATAAAATAAAAACCGTACCGCCGCCGCACTATTCTTATCGTTTTATTCATGAATGATTACCTTTTTTCAACGTTTTAATATAATATCGTACCTACCACTCGCGTCTGCAAATGCGGTATATATTAGTGCGCATTTATACACAGAGAGTACATATTACAATATACACGTGTGCACATATAGTCCATTAGCGTTTCAGTTCCTCCGTGAGTCGCATATACATGTAAATATATATATTACATAATAATATATCCTCGAACACTGTGTAATTCACTGTGTACTATGCAGTCCAGTCGACGGGAAAGCGAATGAATGCGTTTCGAAACTCTACTGAATACACACAATGTACACAACATACGCAAACTACTATACCCGTATATTATATGCACAGCGGCATTAGGTTTATAACATGTTAATATCGTTATTACTATTTTATTTATAAATTTGGTAAGTAATGTGTTTATTTTCAATAATATAGCACTCCGTCGATTGTACGTATGGAACGACATGATACTATTAAATACGATCTTAATTATTCGTCAATATGGGCACATGGATCTAAGGCCAATTCCAAAAATTCCACTTAGGACACAACTGAATTGAGGAACCCTCCTGAATTAGGAAAAAAACGCTTCTCACAAGATTTCTTTGTATTTCTACAATCGTCATCATTATTATCATCTGAGCCCAAAACTCCGTAACCAAAAACCATTGATTATATTATATAAATAAATAGAAATATAAACTATAGATTAGTATTATTAAAAAAGCAGCTCATTTTTTGATTCAAAAAAACTTATATAAAAACTATAAGCTGTCGAGTAGAGCGGTCATGGCCACCACTATCTCGATCATAGTATGTATCGTATATGCGTGAGCGTGTATGAAAAAAAAAATCGCACTTATTATGATTTAAATTCCTTTAACACTGAGCGCTAATAATAATATGTGCTATTATTATAATTATTTTTTTTTTTACGAAATTGATGTTAAACTAGTCATACTATACGTTTGCCATGTTAACTGTTTTCGCTTGAACTGCTAAACTTTAAATATTATAGCCAAAAATCGCATTTGTGACGTGAACGAGACCAAGGTCTAGATAAAGCACCGGCTATGGTCTATTGTTGTGTCAATAAAGGTTGTCCTGTATACGACATGTCCGTATTTTGGTAGACCTCGGTGAACTCGGGGGAGGATCACTGACTCTACAATCTGATTCAAGTATTTTCAGGAACCGATCGGCTGCCCGCTGATCGAGTTGAGTGATTTAAACTTTACTTTTTGGAATCGAGTATGCATTATAATCGTAATGCATACTAATAAAATGCAATATTTCAATGGATTTGATTTACGGTTCGTGTATACTGAAAACTCGTTGCGATCGTAGTATCACCTTGTCTTATATGTTTATAAAATTTTATTCGCTGCGTGTGTCGATTTTAGTTTTTGAAAATCATCGTTCCCAAATAAATAATGCTATTTTGAATTATTTCAGTTTTAAACTGGGACGCTTTTCGACTTTTTTGATCGTGTCCATCCGCGTATACAGCGGCGAGAGTCCGGCAATAATGAGCGAAGTTTATGGTTTGTCAATATAGATAACGCGCGATCAAGTCGAATCACGTGTAATTCAAAATCCGATGTGGCGTATGAGATTGTTATAAGGGGGATGATGGCGGGGGGGGGAAACGTTTGAGACGTTGTTCGATCGACACCGTACGCGTAAAGATTATACGGTATTTCGTTTAACAGTGCACTTTTGTCTATTCGTCCGTACACCTCCCAACATTGTGTTTTGCGGTGTCGAACACGAATCGCACGCAAAATTATCGCACAATATTGTATGCAACGACTTATCTCCAAGTGGGCTCCCCCACGAGCTAATGCAAATGAACCACCCCGCTCCCTCCGCTGATCACACCACCACTGCCGTCCCCCTTCTCTTGTCCTTTTAGTCCCCCCTTCGTCCGACCGATGTTGCAGAACCTCATAACTATATACCATTACCGTACCCACGGCCAACGTTCCTGCACCGTATCTCACCGTCCCTTACTCGCCGCCGCCGCCGATCCGATTAAAGGGCTGTCAGACCGTCGATTGTTGTATCGTTCGTTACCGCGTTACATAATTATACCTCGTGGCGCGGAATGTCGCCGCCTCCTGAGTCCCATCAACCCTCACTCGGAATCCGTCCTCTCCTCGGCGTCAATAATATCCGTGCCCCCGACCGGTGCCGACAACGTTTGTCGCAGTCGTAAACACTACTGCCGCTGTGCGTCCTGCGCCAGGACAATAAGCGCCGCCGCGGTATTACCGCGTCGAGGCATAAATTATTATTGTTGCGCTACATTATCATATTATATTACGGCTTCGAACACGGAACAACCGTATCATATAATGTAATAATATTATTATTGTTGTATTCGCTGGTACTCGAGCTTTGATTTTGCCGAGTTCATTACCATAGTACCTAACATAGTATAATATTATCATTTAGTATACAAATGTGAGTTATTGATTGGTATACAGCCGATGTACAAAATATACCAGATGAAGTATTATAAAGACTTTGAGTTTATAGTCATAATAAAATAACATTCTTAAATTTAACAAAAAAATAAATAAAGATAAATAATTTAGTAAAAACTCAAAAAAAAAAAAAAAAAATCTAATTTTTTGGAGGAATCATTGTAAAGTATTTATTGTTAAGCACTCAATGAAAATTACATTTAAACAAATGTAATAAAAATGTTGAATGTTATGACTAGTCATTCATTTTACTTGTCAGAAACAGGGGATCCCT
The DNA here is from genome assembly GCA_025469195.1 of Chaitophorus viminalis. Lineage (NCBI taxonomy): Eukaryota > Metazoa > Arthropoda > Insecta > Hemiptera > Aphididae > Chaitophorus > Chaitophorus viminalis. The sequence goes on from JAIPRK010000608.1 coordinate 81,511, forward strand.
TAAATCGTCTTTAGTTTTTAAGTTTTTATTAAATGGATGAAACACTTCTGAAATAAATTGTAGTAAAGACATTAAATCGTTTTTCTTTTCTTGAGGTATCGGTAATAGATCACTGTAAGCCTTAGATATTGGTTCATCACATAAAGTGTTCCTTCGAGATAATTAAATTTTATTGAATATTAGATTTTATATGTTAGCTATTAACTAAAAATAGCTAATAATATTAATATCACGGAAAATTAATAATTTGCCAATAGTTTCATTACAAACATAACAATATGCTTAAAAAGTTAGTATATTGTGAACTGCAAGGTTAAACATTCTCAACTGTCATTTGTAAAATGCACCAGATGATTCTAAACAAGGTGTAGGACCACATTGTTGTGTATCAAAAACTAAAACACACTTTTGATGAAATCATTATTTTTTTGAATAATTTATTTTTGCTTCTGCTTTATTTTGATTTTATTTTTATTTTTTTGTTATTAGATCATTTTTTTTTCCAATTGAGTAATTATTATTAGAAATCTGTACTTGAAGACTATCGTATTGATCAAAAGTGTCTTCTTGAGGTTTTTAATTTTCAAACAGGACTGTTTAAAATACTTTTTATATAAACTATTAAGTTATTACTTACAGAATAATTTACTGTTTTCTCATAATTTTTATAAATTATGACAAAGTTAAATGACTTGCTAACAACTTTTTGGTTGTCTTTTTACGACAACAATTACTCTCATATGATGGAGGCATATTTGTATGATTTAAAATCGACTCTAGTATCCTTGGAATCTTTTTTTTTTTTTGGTGCGCCTTTTTCTCCTTTGTATGCTGTACATTTTTGAATAAATATCAGAAATTTTTATGTGCATATTCTTTGAATAAATGTCGGTAGGTACTTCTCCAAATATATTTAGTAATAATAATTTACAAAAAATTAGTTCATTAATATTTCTAAGAATTATTATTTTAAAGTAATATTATGTTATCTGACAATATTTTTTATTTTCTAGAATATCTGTCCTTTTTCTACTTGAAATTTTCTGAGCAAAAGTACAAGATTGACTAAATAATTAGACAATCGTCTATCATACGATTTCATCCAACAATATATTTTAAAAATGGTATGTTATAGATGTTGGATGATTTTTCCTTACATCTAGATTTACATTCGGTTGATGATCTTGATCATCAATGATCTTGATGTTCAACCTTGAATTAGTTTCCCTCATTTAGTTATGTATTTGTCATCTACGTTTCTTTTTATTTTCTATTTTGTCGTTTTATTCTTATATCTCCATCTTGGATAATCCATTGTTTTTTTTAAAATAATTATGAAAATTTCTATAACTGCTGTATGATCAACACTCATTATTTATTAAGATAAAAAAATACATTGGTAAAACTTAACAAATTATAATAAACAATATTTTAATCTTATGTTATATTTTTTATACCACATTGAGTTTTCTCAAATATTCCAAATATTACACTTGCGTCATCGTTATTATTTTTTGATCATTTATTACAGTCTCATAGGTACAATCGTTTGATAAATAATTACTGTCATTACTAAACTACTAAAATTACTGTTGTTATTAACAATCATAATTTAATCTTTAAATAAAAAAATACACAAGTAGTATACTTAAGAAACTATGTAAAATTAAACATTTTATTATTTAGGACTTGAATTTTATAGCATTTTCAAATTATTATGGAGAGAAAATAAAGTATTTTATTTATATTTGATTTATACACCTAGGATTTAATGCTTAAAATTTCATAATGCTTTTATAATCTATTTCATATTTTTAATATGTAACACACTAGTAAATCGATTTTATTTTGTATTTTATAAATCACAATTTTAATGAAAATAGCGAGTGTAAAAACACTAATTTGAAGAGTTAAAAATAAAGTAGTAATGAATTCAGTTATAAGTATGGTTTTTCTAATTAAATGACGTAGTATAAATACAAAAATTTATTAAAATTAATAATTTTCAAAAAACTGTAATATATATATAGGATATTGTATAAAATGGTATGTAAAAATAAATTTGTATTTTGTCTTCAGTATCCTTATGTTTGAATTATTATAATAAAGCATATTTAAACTTATTTGTTTTTTTTTTTTTTTATTGAATCCAAATGCTCTTAAAAATATTACAATAGTAGAAATTTACTCGATATTGATAGTAAATAATCAATTTTCCAATGTCATCAAACGACTGAGGGTAAGATTTCCTACAAAATTGATATATAATGTCAAAATTACCAAAAAATGAATACCCTTTTGCACGAATGCCGTCTATTCCTGAGTGTGTTCCAAGTTTTCAAAATTAAATTAAGTTAAAAAAAAAAAAAAATAGCAAGATGGTCGAGATGACCATATAAATAAACTGCACATAAAAAACATGTTTTAAACAAAATTTAATTGGAAAATGTTAATGAATAGGTAATATGCGCATGCGTTTTTTTTAATACGCTCCAACCCGCGGTAGCTGTGGGCCGCAGATTTTGTTTATGTAAACATTTTAATCAATAAAGTATTTAATAAGAAAAAGCGTCAATAACAATACATATTTGTCGCATTATCACGGAAAACAACAACTATTATATCAAGTGATTCGTAATGTAGTTTAAACCACATTTAATGGTCGAGAGTTAAGTTATTATAATATGCAGTAATTTATGAGTAACTAATGTTTATAATGTAGACTTTTAAATTAAACGAGTAGTAGAAAAAAAAATCATTAGAATAAAAAGAAATAACCAAGACAATATCGTGTATGGTTTAATTAGGAAATAGTTTATTCTGCTGCCGTCGTCAACAACTATATATATATATATATATATAGCAACGTCAGCTTGTCAAAAGAGGTTCTGAGCAAATTAGGTTAATGGTGTTTAATAGGAAGTGTATAGAAATATTTAGTTGAGCACGAGTTTTTTGAATAGGTATATATAGTTGTATTTTGAATCACACGACAGATCTTTTGACTTCTGCGTACCCATATATTCGTATACCTACATTTAGTTCTTCAACGATGAACTCAATTTGAAGTTTATTTTAATTTAATTTTACATTTTAAAGAGAAGAGATACAGTATACGCATATGTATACAATATATTATATATTATCTATATAAATATATATATATATTTATGTGTTTGTGTGTGTGTGTGTGTGTGTGTGTGTGTGTGTGTGTGTGTGTGTGTGTGTGTGTGTGTGTGTGTGTGTGTGTGTGTGTATGTGCATGAGTGTGTATGGGTATTATATTATTCTATGGTAATGATATTTCGGTCCCTCTAAACTGACATAATTTATGTGCTGTATATATTTAAATCTAATCGAAAGCATAGTTTTGAAAATGGCAATAAAATTACACACACGGCTTTTAATAATATACCTATATATATAATAATAATAATGCATAAAAATATCAGTAATAAAAAATAGATTGATATTATTGTAATTATAATTGATGAGCTGACAAACGATTTGAATTAACTCACCTATAAAATACAATAATGCGGTGACATAGTTCCCCTGCAATAATAATTACTACAATTATTATCACGTGTAGTGGGATTATTACAAAATCATATATTGTTTCGTTTCATTTGGAATATATTGTTACCTATTGTATCGGTTCGGTTTGGGCAAAATCGTAACTCAATTTTATTTAATCCATACATAACGTTATTCCTTCAGCAACTATAACACGCTGTCATATTATAATACAAACGTTTATGTATATTCGCGTAGCCTGCGAGCATGTAAGTGCATGTGTATATACCTATGATGTAGCAGAATATGATTAAAACTTCGCATTTCGAACCCCACCACTATCTCGCTGGAGCTGTCGTTATCACGTAATCGGTGATATTAATTACGCAGCATGGTAATGTTACAGCGTAGACTATATTATTATTATTATTATTATTATTATACAGAGTTGACATAATACTCTGTAATGGTAATTTATTTCATTAAAATATCGCGTTTAATACGTAACGCTCGAAATGTCACAAATATTTAGTCTTATAAATATATTATTTTATACAGGTATTATAGGTACATGAAGCACATATATTCTTTTTTTTATTTATTTTTTTATTTTTTGCCTTATTTGTAGTGGTCGTGTTTCACATAAGTGGGTTATATTTACTGTATAAATACATATTTAATTTAATTAATACAAATTTAAGTGACACGGCTGTGAGACGAAAGGTAAAAAGAATACGTAGCCAGGCACTGGGGATTATATTATCAGATGATAATAAGCGAAAAATTTTTTATTTCTATTTTTTTTTTTTTTTTTTTTTCGTTCGTTCCATTCAAGAACACGATTTATCAATTACGTCCCGTTCCTTAAAAAATAAAATGGAGCAAACAAAAAATAAAAGTTAACCATATAATGCCATATTTGCGTTATTATTTAAACAAATAATATATAGGTATAATACGCGTTGTATAGGGGCCTGTAAAACAATAACATAAGAATGTCGGTTCGTCTGGGCTGAACCGAAAACGTCTGAGTGAAAAAAGTATTTCTGCTGACGTTTCGATGGACTTTTCATTAACACTTTTTGATTGGTCCCGCGGAAAATAATACCGGCACCGTATACACAAACACATACGTGTACTCCTCCACGCACATACATAGTTTCACATCTACACGCACACACACTCACACTCGCACGTAAACATAGATATATTAAATATATATATCGTTGTAATAAGTTACAAGGGAGAAGCAATTACGGCATGTACGTGCTTGGCAGACGGACGTGTTTTGTCGTCGAAAAAGAATTTTAGTTTTTATTTCCAACCCCCTCCGGGGTTCGTCCTGTCGTCACCGTTCTTCTACTCAATTTCTGCCGTGTGTTCAATTTCATTTCATTTCGGTTTGTTCTATCTCGCTTCTTTTTTTTCCTATTCTTTTTTCCCCCCGGAAAAAAATTCGACCCTCCGGCAAATCACGTTTAAGAGGAGAAGGTGGGAAAAGTTTTTTTTCCCATACAAACATAGCCTCCAAAAATAAACTGTGTCAGACAGTTATATTGTCCTTGAATGCTACGTGATGATAGTATGACAAGAAGGGTAGTAATGCGAAATCTTTTTGGTCAATAAAAAAAAAAAAAAAACTAAAATAATAATAATAGTAATAATAATATCGTAATAAATGTACCGTGATGAAGTTTGAAGAAACTATTATGTGACATAGAAATAATAAACTTTTGATTCTATATTTTCGTTGAGTCAATTCTTATTATGTTACTATATTAATTTATTGTTTGTTTCTATATTTTTTCTTTTTGCATGGTTATGTTATATATTTTTACATTTTTCCAATTTAAATGTTGATGCTCCTAAGTACATTTAATAACTGAAATATCTGAGTTACGCTATTTTTAAAAGTTACTGTTTATTTCTGATCCAGTTAAACATGAATCTGATGTTCTGTTATAATTTTGTATTTGTAATAAATAATAATAATGATTTATGAATAATTTTATTGAACAAGATCGTAAATTCGAAAATTATAAGTCAGTCTATTTTGCTATTGTTTATTGTTTAAATGTCTATACTTATTATTTTATTATATATACTAAAATTATATATGTGAATTTTTTTTTTTTTATTTTTTTTTTTTTATTCAAATCATTATAAATTACTATAATAAACTATTAAAATTATAAATTAAAACAAATTGTAATATCAAAGGTAGAATATAACGTCATGAAATCTCCTTGAAAAAAAAAATATGACCATTTGACAATTTCTCTCTCGTTGTAAAGATGCCTGAATATTATGATATCAAAAACTATAAAACTACTTATAATATTATTATATTATGCCCTGGGAGCTTTCTAAAAAAAAAAATATTATGCTTCGAAAAACTTTGGGTATTTTTCGGTTGATTTCTGAGTTTTGTATAAACTGCGAACCGTAATGGCTGAATTGAGCTTATCAAAAAAAATAAAGTCAAATAAAAAATGAGAAAACACTATGGCGGCCACTTTACATATTATGATGGTACGATGGCTAAGCTTCTTTTATGCTTCTACACATTACATACTTATATAGATAATTCCGACCCAATGACGTTCGCTAAAATTATAATACCTATATAATTTATTGTCCGTAAAGAGGTCGTCTATGTTTGTAACCATAAAAAATCGCCTTCAAAAAGTGTGCCTTTTACGTAGACATACGAACTCGCACTATATCACTGTGTCGGCTCGAAAGCGTTGTGGGTCGCATGATGTCTAGTTAACGTGTTCAAGATGTAACGATTAAGATTAATGCTAGGAATCGATATATACACATATTGATGTATTTGTAAGTACGGTTACATTATTTCATTAGTATGTTAAATTATATATTTATTATACATTATCCGATATTCCGATATTCCAATATGTCCGAAATTCAAGAGGAATCCATTCTTTTTTTCCTCTTGAATATCGGACACTGATCACAGCAGCAAAAGGCAAATCGTCACAAGGATTGGAGAGATAATGTATAATAACATTCTTTTTTTAAAAATAATGAGACTCTTTTTTGTAATTCATTACAATTGTTGTTTGTTTTATTAAGCTTATTTACACACAATGGTCACAATTATATACATATAATATTCTCTATAATTAATTTACACTTTTTTGTCCTTTTGCTTAGATGATCTGCGTAGTCTCTTACACTTGCTTCTGAACATCTTTGCTAAAAGGACAGTAAACGCACTGATGCTTGGCACTGAGAACTCAGCTCCTTATATCTAATATTATGTGTATGTGTGCGCGCGTGTGTGTGTAATAACTTATCAATATATTTTATTCTATTTAATATTTGTATATTATTCTTAATCCTAATTGATAATAATTATTATAACTATTTTATTATATATTTTAAATTTAAAAGATATGATTGCTTAAGCGCACATCATTACAAAGAGCTTGCAAACGTTATACTATTACTCGAATATCACGATTAAGTCGTTAACGCATATAATATGTATACTCTTCGCTTAACTCAGCGCCATTTCACCCTCTCTATAAGTATAATTGCGAATGGTTTTAATTTTTTCGGCTTGCGAATTCATTTTAGATTTTTACTTTTTTCCACCCCCTAGAGAATATTTTCCAAAACGATTATTATTATTATTACTGTTACTAAAAAACACTGACACGCGGTCATACTTGAATATTAATCTTCCGCAAATGCGTGCGTCTCTTTGAATCGCCATAAAAATCACAAACACCACGCGTTCAACGGCCGTGTAACGTTTATCTATTTGAATCACGTATAATTGGTTTCCTCGAAGTACTTTAGAATTACATTTTTAATTAAGTCCCCGGACATTGTCGGGATAATAAATATTGTGGATACATTTTACGCCGTACTAGTATAGGGTATAATGATATATATATATATATATATAATACAAAAACGGATGACATTTGCAGGGGAATCGCGGTGCCACGTGTGCTGCAGTGCATATTCGTATATACGTAGGTACATAAAATATGCGTTTATATTTCTATTATGATATAGAACTCAGAAGAAACTAATAAAAATATATTAACTCTGTGAAATAAAAAAGAAGTTCTGCAGACTGACTGAATGACTCACTGGCTCACTGTTTCATAATCAACTCGCAGCCTAAATTATGACAACTAGCGATTTGACACTTTCAGGGTATTTTTGGATCATAGTCTAGACGTACAATGTAAAAGGATATTTTGAAAATCGTATTTTTCAGAGTCAAAAGCAGTTTAAGATCTGGGCCGGACGTATAATTTTTTTCACTTATTGGTTACCATGGTAATATCTTATGTTTATTTTGTGTTGATTTTGTGGTGATGGATATAAAGTATGGATATATAAGTATCCAATAAATGTTTCGAGTCGCTATGAAAATCACATTAAGAATCATATAACTAATACTGTAGTCTAGTTTTTAAAATGTGTATCCTATTTTTCTCAATAATTCAAATAACTATTGAGAAATTCAAAAAATGAATTCTTCAATGTGTATCAACTAGACGAAATAACCGATCAAAAATTGTATAACTTTGTAAGTATCGGGTAAATCTTTATAATCGAAATCGAAGACATAAAAAACAATATAAATGATGGCACTAAGAAAGAATTTCTTTTAAATTCAACCCTAATGTGTGTCAAGAGGAGTAAATTGAAAAAAATAACCCTTGATAATAATTTGAGACCCCTGTTGCTTTGAGTGTAAGATTTGGTCATTGTTTTCGCTTTATGTATTAAAGACCTATTAATATTGTAACTTTGATTAATCTTAATTAATTACAACTTTCAACCGAGTTTTATTCGCATTCATATATGATCATAAAACTGGCAAATTAAACGCTGTGTAACGAAAGCTAGTAATGTTATATTTTTACGAAGTGGCAGGCTAAAGTCTAGAATTGGGAGGAGATAATTTTGAGAACGGTAGATATGAGGAGACACCTCACACGTCTGTGTGTTGAAATTTAAGGAGTCCGCCGGCGACGGTGGTGGATATCTTTTGAATATACGTACACCGAATACTTAATGAGCAAGCGATTTACGAGCCCCTCGTATCAGACCTATGGACCCCTCTGTATATTACCGAGACTGAAGGATGTTGCTACCGCCACCACCACCGCTCCTGGAAACCTTTAAAATATGTTCGGGCTATACATAATAAGTATAATGGTCAGCAGTTGTATGTATAGTAGTCCCCAGAGAGTGCGCCTGAACGTCGCATCGTTTAGTTCGTACGTGGAATAGAAAAGCGAAATTATAAGATATATAAAGTACAACTATTTATGTATGTTTGTGTTTATTTTATGTTATAAAAACGATACTACGGATATTATATTAAATATAAATATATGCTAAAATTATATTTTCAAACATGAGATATGTTGTGTACAAATCAAGTGTACGACGACAAATACAAATATATATTTATATTATTGTATATTATGTAAGCATGCAGGTACGTATGATACGAGTGTCTATGTATGTTGGGTATAATCTTATGGATGATAGTGAGTAAAAAATCACTGAAATATCTCCTAAACAATCGTAAAAGTCACGTTTAGTGTGCTTAGATTATCCTCCAGGAACGCGGAAAACGGCGATTTATACTACATCTTAAGTACGCATTTCCGCGTCCTGTTGTTTGGTTATATATTATTATCATTATTATGTATCGCATTACAATGGCTCGTATATATATATTATATTATATTGCAGCGTCCTTCAAATACCAATAAAAATCTATGCTATCATTTCCGTTTGAATAGCCCCGGGATGAGCGCGTTCGATTTCTAAACCGTCTTCGGCTTACTCGTATATTTTAATGTCTCCCCGAGAATTTCAACCATTTTGGCGGCTAAGAAGGATCCGACAAAGAGAGAACGAGAAGGAAAAATACCCGACGAGTGAGATTTTCAGTCAGATATAATCTCCATGGTTTAGTACGATCGCGGGGGTGGTAATACAATTCCGATGTTACGACTATACACACGCGAGGTTACTATATATATATATATATATACATAGCTGCCGTCGGAGTTACGCGCGACATGACCCGTCCCGCCCGTTCTCAGAAAACACTGTCACGGAGAAACGATTTTGCATAAAAGTACACACACATACACACACGCACGCAAACACTTGCGCATACATACATACAGCCCGTGCGGGAGGGAGTCGCGCAAAACCTTAAGTCAATATAACGAATTGTTATTTTGACTAGCGAGTGTATTTCCTCGGCGTGTTTGGCAACTCCGAAGAACTCCGGGATGAAACTGACTTAATCCTGTGCTGGATGAGGCGGTGCAAGTAAAGCCACCTTTTGGCAAATCCGATTACGAGACCTGTTGTGATCGTCGCGTTTTGAAGTTGGTTACAAGCCAAAATCTCTGTTAAGTCTTGAATGCCACTAACGAACTGCTTACTAAAAAAAAAAAAAAATACATATATAACCGAAGAGTAACGAGGTAAAGTTTTTTTTTTTTTATGTTTTAACGGAAAGCAGACAATGTGAAACAAACATATTATATTATTGCTATTCTGTCAACTGACAATTTAAAAACATTAATTATCTATTCCACATGTCTCGAATCTCGATACGTTTTCAAAACCAAGATTATATGATAGATTCCAGTTTCATGTTGGAATTATTAATATTTAATATTACAATTAAATCTCGTTGAACAGGGAAAATAGTTTTATGCATCTCAACCACACTTAGACAAAACATGTGGTTACTATATATTATGTCAATTTGCAATGCTCCTACACAGCTGTTCTCAGAAAGAAAACGGAATTTCTACACTTTTTTTCTTTCCTATCGGACGGTTTTAAAAACGCAGTTAAACTCTGTTGTACTTAAATCGCGCGCTGGTCGCTATCGTCGGTATTTTCTATAAAATTACCTTTTTATAAACCGGGTATTGTAAATTAGTATGTGATGATTATTGCTATCGAATTTCCAATTGAATACGATATAGCCATATAGGCCAATTTAAAAAAAAAACTACGTATAGCTCAACTTTTACGAAAACGTTGAATTTTGTATTTTTCTTCTTGTTATTATTATATTCCATGATGTATTATCAACGGATGGTTGAATGCAACCTGCTGGACTGCCGAATCATCAGATTTTTTTAGTGGGCTGAAGCGAAAAAAAGAAAAACGTGCACAATATATATATATATATATATATATAAATTTTTCATATAATATTATATGATTACTTACGTATATATTGTTGATTGGACCATGTTTCACAAACAATATAGATTGGGATCGGCAAAGTTTTTGGCACGAAAAAATATCGGTACGGCGCGGCGGTGTCGCGAGTGAGTGCAAAGAATAAGTTCGGCAGATATAGTCTCGTTAGAGAACGGGGACACAAAGCTTTTCGATTCCCGCGACCGTGGTATATTTACTGACCAAAACCAATAGGATTTGCCGTCGTAATATAATTTAAAGGTCCTCGGATTCCAAAACACAACCAGACCAAGCGCAACTTTGTCAATTTCCTTTGCTCCGCGTTCATTTAACTCTCGCCGCGACGCCCCCGGGCCTTTTCCTCGACCCGCCGCACATGACCTCCCCCCCATCCCCCCGCCACCGTATGTTTGTTTATTCTCTGATGGTTCACATGGTCCGCGCACCCTTCCGCCTACGCCACCGTGTCCCTCGTCACCAAACTCTCACCCTTTCCCCACCACCGTTCGTTAGTCATGTCTAATTGTCTCCACCCGCTCGGCCGTCCCATACCGACTGTTTATTGCTCTCTCTCCGAATCTCCGCGTCTATCCGCAGGTAATAATCTGAATGTGCCCTCGCATTTGCAAATCAAATCGTATTCACCCGAATTACACACCGAAGAGCCTCGCGGTAACTCATGAATTATTCAGGACCTCTTCGCGTATATATACCGAAGCACGCGCACACAAACACACGTGCGCTGCGAAGGATTCACCGCTGCCCGCCCCTCACCGCCCACGCCACTAACCCTGCAGCAACCATCGTCCTGTCGTATGCGTGTGTGGCCGTATACGTGTTTACATATACATTTATATTTATGTACCGCAATATATATAATATATACCACGCTCGGGGTTTAGATATACTATACGCGCGTCGTCGGTGGCAATACTTTGTTATCGCGCATTAAAATATGACGAAAATACCGTGCGCGCTGTGTCACGAAAAGCCTATAATGAGTTTCAGCGGTGGTCAATTTTTATCGATAAACGTTAATTGTTATTAATCATGTATAATAAATTTATATAATATTTACTCGTGTCGGGTGGCGGACGGGTCGAGAGGTGCTGGCGTGTTAAGGGGAAGGTGGGTGGAGGGGGGGACGAAAAAAACCTATTCGAAAGGATATTTGGGGTTTTGATGAGCTAGTATTATATAATTTTATGAATAGGGACGACGGCGATGGTCGTTTCGCGGGGAGGAAGGCTAGTAAAAATATCAGGCCTTAATTACCACCAGCCAGCCGAGTTTTAATCCGGATTTTATTGCTGGGCAATTAGTGAAGAATTTAATTACATTTCGAGGACGGGGTCGGCGACGGTGGAGAGTCCGAATTGGAGCTGTACCACCTCCCTCTTCTCACACACACGTACGCACACTATCTGTACTCCCGCTCGCATCCCCAGCGTTTGTGTAATTACCGGGTTTTATTGTCGAACGAGCGGAAAAGAACGACGATTCCCTCTGCACTCGACTAAGCTATTTTTGCCGAGTTTCGAGTACATAATATATAGTTATATACGCGATGTGAAATTCGAACATAAAAGTATGACTGTTAACTGCGACGAGTGAGCGCGCGCTCGCGTAAATGCGTGTGTGTGTGTGTGTGTGTGTGTGTGTGTGTGTGTGTGTGTGTGTGTGTGTGTGCGCGAGACTTTGTAGTGGTTTTTAGCTAAGAGCAAGAGTTAAGCGTAAAAAAGTTAACGATCCATAAATGTTTGGTCGAGCGGTCCGAGCGTTCAAACAATATTCTTAAAATACATTGTACGATGTATTGCAGTCGGTTGGCCGGCCGACAATAGTACGGTCATGTTATCCAAACACCGCGAGATAAATAAAAATAAAAAAAAATAAAAACGCCTACAATACAGGCGTAAAAAATATTTTGGGGTTTCAACTTAACGTTTTCCAGAGCCACGATGAGAACAATAATTCCAATGCCTGACAAATAATGACCGAAAAATTAATATTATATAGTTACCTTGTATCATATGTATGTTATATACTCGCAAATAACAACTAATGATTATTAATAAGTATGTACTACTCACCATTGTGGGTACGAAAGTAAAAATATATATTTTCTTACAACTGTGAGGCGCCATTGAGAGGTTCGATTCCTAAATCCCTACCCCCCCCCCCCTTGAATATACTCCCCACGCGGATGTGGTCATTCAGTGCACACTTGTCTTTGCTAAATATCGGGATCAAAGAAAATGCATGAAAAATATGCAAAGTTATGTATATTACCTATATTATTATACTGTATAGTCGTCGGGTCTTTCGAAACCGATTCCTAAACGTCGTATCGGTTGCGCACATGCGTACCACGGTGTATGAATGCGAAAACATTATACCTGCGCGTGCGGGTAGTATAACGTTTTCGTACACTCGATTATTATAATATAATAATATATCATCATAGGCGAAACTAAGGTTCAGGCCAGTCAGGCCATGGCCTAACCTAATACTGACTAAAAATATGTATATATTATATATTTTAATAATTATTTAGCCATTATAAATAATATATTTATACATGTAAACGTATACATTTGTACGTTTTATATAATACTCAGGCCCATATTTAAAAATTTGGCGCGCCCGGGCATATAATTTATGCCCCCCTATCCCCCCTCCAAAAAAAAAAATAATAATAATATAACACTTATTATTTTGTCCATAATCGAGATTCTTTAATATTAAAATATAACTTATAAATGAAAATCGTTTAATACTTTTTTTAATTAACAAATTATAATATAAATAAAAATATAATCTTAATAGAAATATTTTTTATATTTTAGATTCTGAACGGAGTAATGGAATCTATTGATTTTACAATGATGTGTGTTTTTTTTTTTTTGTGTCTGACGACAACTTTTTTTGCAGTAAAAATGCTTCGATTTGCTTATACAGCAATTTTTCTGAAAGGAAAGTAAATGTAGATAGTACTTGGGTAAATCCAACTTTTTTAATACTTTTTGCAAAAATCGAAAAAAACATTAAAAAAATTACGAAAAAACGGAAAATTTTACGCAAAATCACGTTTTTACAAACTACATTTTTTTAAAATGCTCTAACTCAAAAACGAAAAACCACAACAACTTGAAATTTTCACCAAATCTTTATATTGGTGTTCTCTATATATGGTTAAGTATTCAAAGTATTTTGATATATTTTGACTTATTTATAGACAATTTAAATTTTCGATTTTTGTAAGTTTTTTTTTTTTAAATATCTATAAAATTTTTTTGGCTGTCCAAAAACTCTTGAAAATGAATTAAAGGATTAAATATAAGTAATACTAATTGTAGCTAAAAAATATCAGAGATGGTTTCACTCAAATTTTTTTTATAAGCCCATAAAGTTCAAATTTGTATAAAATATGTTAAAATCGCAAAAATTTGCAAGTTATTTTGTAGTTGAAAATTCATAAAATTTTTTCTGTTTATACTTAAGATTTAAAATTTTAACACTAGGTTGTCCATAAGCTTACCTTCAAAAATATATAACAAAAATTCTACCAGACTTAAGAGGAAAAATTTTATGACTGTTTTAAATTTAAATGTTTACGAAATTGCATTATAATTCAATTTAAATATAAAATACTATATTATTATTTACACATTTTAGACAAACATATTAACTCCGTTCAGAATCGTTATTCATATACAATGATATCTATCATTGCATTCAAATTTAACAAATCCATTGTAATAATGACCTATCCTATAAACGAGGTACACTCCACCCCCCACCCATTGTACAGCAAAGCGAGGCCCACCCGTTCTTTTTCATTTGTCCTGACTGAATAAAAGTGTCTAGTTTCGCCTTTGTATATCATGTAATATTATCATATACTATACGCGAAGTTGTTATTATACGAAATATTTGCACTGCGCCCGATCGCACGCGCCCGTGGATATTATATGACGTATGCTTCACCGACATCGAAGAGGGAACGAGCCGCGCGGACCGAGTAATACGACTGTCATAAATAACTGTCGGACTAGTGTTTAACGTGGTAATATATTATTACGTCGCTCTAAAAGCTCATCGCAGTGAGCCGGTAGTTGTGCGGTGGCTCTAATAATATTTAATCGGCTATGCGTTAAGTACATTAAACGTAACTATGACACATGTATGTATAATGTATATATTATATACACATTTCGTGTACAATACTACAATGACGTCACCGTGTGTGTTTTGGTTTTAGGAACGGAAACAAACAAGCAAACATCTATATCATATAATATGGCGATGTGAATCTATACTAATATATCTGCGGCTCAGTTCAATATAAAGGTCTCAATGTCACGTTTTTATGAGATGTGAATTTCTTTAACCGCATTATTATTTGTTTTTCATTACGTTTCTATTGATAAAAAGACCAATAAGTCTGATAGTAATCGTTACCCACTCTTAATGTAAGTATTGGCCATTTTAATTTGAATGGATAGTTAATTTGTTACTTAAAAACATATGGTTTCAATATTTTGATTTCCGAAATGTTCTGTTTTGATATTTGTCCTTTTTGCGCCAAACGACGTATACCTACGCCATATCGACGTAAGTGAGATTTATTGGATATATTTTCAGGGTAAACTCAGCTACTACATAATAAACGATTTAAATCAAAAGATTCATCGGGACCAGCTGAGTATCGTTTCGGCTCTGTATCTGTACCTCTTTATTACTGATATAGTTTGTATATAAAAGAACAGACCTTTCTTATACGCCATTTTTCTGACGACAATGTGTATTGAGCATTTTCTCAATATTTCCTCAGATGTGTACCGAGATATTAATAATTTGTTTGTGTATGGGTAGGAATAGATGTGCGGTGTAAGTATTTTTAATGATGTTTCTCTTTCATGTCAAATAAAGTTGATTCATGATCGTCGTTTTTCTTTCCACAATCGCTTTTCTTCAAGCTTAAAACTATAATTAAATTGTATAGTAGTTACACTATCAGAGTTTTAGTACTAAGTGTTGGAACGCAACATTTATATTATACTTATATAATAATAGAATTTTCGAGCACTGCCGTGCGTTATCGGTTGCCACCACAATAGATGTAGACGAAATGTGTTCAATATTTGATTAGTATAAACTGTATGATAAGAGATGATTTTTTTTATTCATGCAATGATCGTTTGTATAGTTTCCCGCTGCTATCTGAAATACTCGTGTTGAATACATTGGCTCGCGTGACAATCAAATATTATTAATAAAACTATCATGCGCGTGTAGTGGCTATACTTTATAGCTTTACGTAGATGCACGTTTAAATGGGGTACGTATAATGTGCATATGTATGTATAAGGTAAGTACGATATGGTGAAATGCCGTAAATCCAGTTTCCTGTAGGAATAACAACGATTCTTAATTCCATTGTTGACATTTTTGTCACGTTTCCAAAACATTGATTATTAAATACTTATAATATAACGTATGTATATGGTCTCTTTCTCTATATACTAATGTTTAAGCGTAAATATTTGATAAAGCCGATTTTTAATGTGTGTTGATAGAGTCTGAAACTCATCGGATGCAAACTTAACTAAAGATAAAATGTGTGTCTCGTTTATTTATCATAAGTACTTTTAGAATATAATATTCACCGTTAAAACAGACATCGCGTTCATATATATATATATAGATATAAAATTATGTATAAAATCTGATCAACGTTTTTTTTTTTTTAACGTTGGGACGTATATCCGTGATTTTCGCTTTACACTTTAGGAATTCTGCTCCATATACACACGAGGGTAGTATATATTATTATAATAATACGTAAACGTAAAGTTTATTTCGTATATATTATACAAGTTGTTTTAATGAAACTTCGTGTGGTCGTGACTGTATATATGGTGTAGCGGAATAGATGGTGGAAGCTCGCGCTCTGCAGTGCATAAATAGATCGACTCGTTGTAGGTAAACAGTAATAATATAGTAGTAGCATGATTGGATGAAAAAAAAAAATATATATCGCTAAACCAAAACGCAAACATAATATACCATGTACGATACTATCGTGATTAACAATAATCATATTAATCGCATAAAATTCACATGATCGCGTGATATATCGTTCTCGAAGCAAATAATTGATTTCTCTAAACGTACTGGTATGATGGGTTTCCTTCAATAATATACATTTAGAGTACGTAAAATATTTTAAATGTTCGTCGTTAGTCTCCCTAGGACATTTACATTTTTTTTCCGAATACTCACGCGCTTTTAGAACAGCATAGAGAATTTAATAAACGCATTTATTATAATAATAATTTATACTTTCGCAGCGAACCGACGGGAGTTGCGACGGGTTGGTTTTTCGCAGAATCTCAGTATACTGACCATATACTATACATATATATATATATATATATATATATGCATACATAGACTATGAAATTACATGATTATAATATTATAATCTTGTTTAAATATTGATTAGTCGGCTTTACTGCGGACGGAACTCAGCGTGCGTATACCCAAACTATATTGTAACATTATAGTAATATATATATATATATATATAGGTGCGGTGAGCATTATATGGATTTCGCTTGAAAATATTTAATCGAAAGTTATTCTCGGCGGGACACGAATACCCATACATATTTATATTAGGTATATAAAGCGAGAGCCAACAACTAGTGCACGATTACGATGATATTGCAAATATTTTCCTTTTTGATAATAATAATTATAATAATTTATCAATATTCGTTTATAATAATATATAAATAGCATTGCGCTGCAGGATGATATACTCGTACTATTATAAAACTGCATATTATAATATCAAAAAAAGAACGATACGAGAATAATATACCGAACGCGAAAGAGAGTGCGCCGTCGGGGAGGAAAAAATAAAATAAACACGTCGTAGCAGATGGCGTATGCTAAACGCCCCGTGAATCGTTATTAAACGTTGCTGTTGTCGTCGCTTCCGCCTCGTTATTAATAATTTAATTCGATGCAGACACTCACAATCTTGGTGTAGAGTGCTGGCGTGACCCAACTCACCATTTCTCATAGTATACCCGAGTACCCGACCGTTTATTGATAAAAAAATTATATTAATATAAAAATAAAATGTAATGGTAGTCGTCCGGAATTCGATTTCCGATGGAAATTGATACGGATTGATTAGCAATGACGAATCTCTGGCAGTGGCCCGAGAGCGCGGATGGATATATAATAATAGATACTTCCGGAACCTGTTTTGGGAAATTTTAAGTTTTTTTTTTAATCGTCGTTTTATTTAAATCATATATTTTCTATAATACATGTGACGGGCCTTCCATATTTTTCCGATTGGTCAACCGCGGTCTTTGCTTATCTCAACCTGTTCTATATTCCTCGCAACCAATGATTTCGTGACTTGTTTGTTGGAATATTAATTCCGTTACTTCAATTTTACTCTTGCGTTCATTAACAGTTTATCATGTATTTGTTTTATTATTCAAATATCATATGCTAAAACACGGACTGTCGACTGATGATGTTTAAATCGAACAATTTCTTATTCAATCGAAATAATTATCTACTATAAGCTACTCCCATGCTTGAAAATATTCCACAAATTGAGTGATTTCTTTTTGTCCGCAGTCCGCCGTTGCACTCATCAAAACTATACAGATATTAATTATTTTCGTTTCCAATTTATCCGATCCGAAGTATCACTATACATCGATAATTATGTTGTTATTTATTAGATGAATAATCACACATCATTTTAAGTGTTCCATCAAGTTCCATTAAGCTTTGAAGCCCCTCGCCGTCCTCCAATTACGAATCATCGGGTCAGTACAATCTATCATCCCGAAAAATTTGACCACAATATTTCGTCTTTTGTATAACTATAAAAGTATATAGATATACATGTACTGGGAAAATTTATCAGCGTAGCGCACGGCATATTTTTTCCTTGTCGTATGCCTTTGCCCACTACCACCATGTCCATACGGATTTCCCCCAAGCCATCGCCACCAGATGCACCGCCACGGATCATGAATTTTGTTTTATTTTTTTTTAATTTTTTTAGTTCTTCTACCGTTATTTTACGTTATTCTCTGGTGAAACTCCATGTAGAAAAAAATATAAATTATGACATTATATTACTTACATTTGTATACGTTACATTTACACACCGGATCGCGCGATGTCCGTAATGACCTCTGCGCGTACACCACCGTAAGGTCGTTCAATCACACCAAGTCGTGCTCTCAACACCCTTTATTGCTTCAACCCCCCTACTCCCATAAAAGCAACGCGTAGCTATCAATCAAAACATCATCGCGTTCGTTTTGTCACACCCAAACATGCACGACTTTGCTTGGTCATCGCATGCGTTTTATTTCGCTTGATATTATCATCACCCCCATGTATAAACTCTTTAAATGAAACTCCACCCCTCGTCTGACGTAATAATGCACACATGGGGTAATGTATAGTCAGGTACACAGTTTACACTTTTGACGATATTATTTATACAAATACTATAGAAAAATGTTAAAGTTTCTCAACTAGTACTTACCACTATAAAATCATATGTAATAATAGTAAAATATACCTATTTATATAACCAATGAATTACTTTTAGTTAAGGGTTAGGATACATAATTTTAGAATTGTAACAGTATTGAGAGAAACTACAAAAAACTAATTTAAGGGTAGGAAAAGATGCAAATTTATAAGCATTCACTTCAGATTCCTGATGAGACAAGTTTCTGTAAAAATTGTCTGTACGATAATATCGTTAACCGGTCGTCGTAACATCATCATATTCCTTAATAATCCATTAAAACATTGACCACATCGATCGTTGCCGAAAACTATACAGTATATAATATTATAAACGAATAATTTTTTGTTGTTATACGCGATAATTTAATAATATCTTATACAATGAAATCAGTCACAATTGCTTTAGTTTTGACTAAAACAGTATTCACAGATCATACGGATAACACGCATGTCCGATGGAAACTTGATCGGATCCTGTCAACAATAATTTTTCTAAATTATTTTATGTTTTATACAGCTGGCTATTGTGACTGATTTCATTGTGTAAGATATCATTAAATTATCGCGTATAACAACAGTAGTTTTCGGCAACGATCGATGTGGCCAATGTTTTGACGGATTATTTAGGAATATGATGATGTTGCGACGACCGGTTAACGGTATTATCGTTCATTATGTTCTGTACGTGATAAAAAGCAATCCACCGAACCGACCGATGTGCCAACTAATGCGTTCTTGACCGAAAACGAGATGAAAAATTACTAATTGACGTCGATTGATTGTTCTATAGTCAGCACTTTTTTCTAAATACTTTAATGTGTACACCATATTTACGCATAACATGTGTATGTAGTTGGCATTCAAAACTATGTAAAATTTTATTCATGTATCTATGTGTGTTCATTGTTCATACATCTTCGCGCGCGCGCGTGTTTATACGATCTGCTTGAATAATGTTTTTTCCGTTAATACTGCAGCTATACTAATGCTCGTCGGCTATACCTATTATTGCACACTAGCTGCAAAGGTATTTTTTCGCTTAAAATAAATTTGACCTCTCCGTATTTCTATGTAGAGAAATCAAATTTGTTTTCCAGTTCCACGGCAGTGTAATGCGCCCATATAGAAATTATTTTAAGAATCCAATAAAATAGCAATTAAAATTGTACTGTACACTAAATACGAATTTAATTATATTAAACGAAATAAAATATATAATATTGTGAATGCATTTTTTATACCAACAGAAAGTAAAACAAATCGAAAAAAAACCAGGTTTTTTGTTACAATATATTTTTTTTTTTTTTTAATTTTAATTATTATGGGTACCGTTGTGCAATTGAATAAAATCCTTGTGATTTAAATTAAACACACAGTTCAGTTTATCGAACACAATTAATAGCCAAATATGTATTTTTAGTTTACAATTAAAAAAAAAAAACAATAAACGAAGTATTTTAAAATAATATATTTTTTTTTCAAACAATCATTATAATAATATTAATTATTAATTTGTCGGTTATTTAGTTTCAAATAAAAAGGATCGGGTTTTCCAAAAAACAAAAATGGATTTTTATTGATGGTTCATACGTCAGTAAACCTCAAAGAGTATTGAAATTGATATTCTTCGTTTTAGAAAATTGTCAAATTGACAACCTGTTTGATATCATTATCCTTGTGCGTGTTATTATTATATTTTTTTTTTTACAGTAAAACTAAGTTTTGCTTCCTATATACTGTGGCACGACTGTAGCCGTCGTATCAATGCTAAAGATAAAATAATGTTTTTTTTTCATAACATCTTTTTTTTTTTTTTTGGTTTTTCTCTCGTCACGCAAAACATTTCTCCCTCGCCAATTGAGTGCATAAAATCGAGGACGAAAGAAATGTAATTTCTTTTATGGCCATACAAAAAACGATAAAAATAAATTACCTCTTTATTTATTATTATTTCAGTACATATCATGGAACCCCTAATATTGTTTTTTAAAAAAAGGTAGAATTCCAGCAGCCTTTAACTGTTTGTGATTGCCGTTGGCTATCGTTTTTATCAGGCGTCTAAACGTCAAGGTGGAATGCTAATGAAGTTTTTGGTTGTGCTATCGACATCGTGGCTGTGAGCTGATGGACTTGGTGAATGAAGCAAATATAGGACAAAAGAACGAGGGTGGCGGAGAATGAGAAAAAAAAATAACAACGTGAATTATTTCCTATTCCTGTAAAAGGGTTTTATTTTATTACATTTTAACAAGACCGCACTACGCCCGAGGACTTTTTGAGCTCATTACACAAGGCGTCTGCTCGGTCGTGTATATACAAAGGGATTTTTATTTTTAATTTTTTCTCTCGCCGGTTTTTTCTCTCATTTTTTTTTAATACCCCGTGTACAGAATCCCACTAAAATGCAAATTGAAATATCCTACCTCCTCCCTCCTGTGCGCGTACAACGAACATGAGTTCTCTGTTTAAATATTCCTGGACTTTTGTCTTTTAATTTACGTCAATTACAGTTTCAATTAGCGTCCCGGCCCTGCAACAGTCGCTTTTTTTATCGCTCATTTTCGTTTACGGCCTATACTTGTAACCCAGCTAACCCGCATGCACGTGAGCTCGTATGGACACACCAGAGAACTTTTCCAATGTTAAACTTTTTACTACGGTCAAGTTAAAAAAAGCGAAACGTGCGCGTACGTGCATACCAGCTGTATGCCTACACTATATCTACGTCATAAAGCGTATACCTACGCGGGGAAACGTCAATACGGCTCGAGGAATAATATACGTATATTAACTTTTAAGATCATTTTTATCCGTCTTGGAGATTTTAATTTGGAGCCAGTTATGCACACGATATAATATATACATAGTATTATATACTGAATCGCTAAGAATATGAATACATTTTACTACGCCTTCCATGGCGCACCGGTAGTTTTTTATGAGTTTCAACTGCTAAGTGTATCTTAAGCATACGGATAACTTCGTACATGCGTCACATATTTCACATCTATTAGATAGAAAAATTATCTTTATTTTTATATTAAAAAATTTTAAATAATAAAACGTTTTGACGTTTATAATATTAACTTACTTAACACTATTGCATTCAGTGTGGTGATATTTCTATTAACATATTATACAAATTGTAAAATTATTAAATTCTATTATTTAATGAACCACGTGTTATATACATTATTTAATATTGAATTAAATTTATAATAGAACATAGAATTATTTTAAGGTAGTCAATATTATGAATTTCCAGGTATTTTATTTCTTATTCATTAACTCAAAAATGTTTGAAATAAGTGAGATTGAAATCAGATTAAAGAAAAAACAGCACTTTAACTTTTAATGTGATTAGTTGCATTTTATTCCAGTTCTAAAGTGGTGTATACATAATTTTCTTCTTTGGAAAGTATACATGGATAGATACTACTATACTTGAATTCCAATTATAAGATTATTGTCTTCGATATTATTTTTTATCTTATCAGTAGACGAGAAAAAACAATGATTTGCATTGAAAGAATGTAAAAATATTTCAAGATAATTAAAAAAGTTAAAACGCATTTGAATTATGTTCACCTTATTTGCCTTTTGAAGAGAAAAAATCGAAAAATCGTCGTGTTTTAGTTTTCCAATTCAATTTATCAATTCAAACAAAAGTTCAATTGAAAATCTTGATAAAAAAACAAAGTAGGTACATACTCCGCCATCCCCCTTTCTTCCTCCTTCGACGGCAGGAAAAATAAACAATATATAACATATATATTCGAACAAAATACTAAATAATGGTTGCCCATCACAACATTTCCATTGTCGACAATGAGTCGATAAACAAAGTTTTAATCCTCCTCAATAAGACAGGCTCAGAGCGACCTTCGAAAGTTTCCCATATTAAACACGACTGACCCTCTGCGCTTCGGTTATCCAGTACACAACAGCGCAGCATGCCGGCTAAGCCTTTGTTTCCCACTTAAGCACATAAAAAATTCCATTAGTACATCATCTTAACGAGTATTAAAGAGGCGATTGAAAAAGTGAAAAACGTTCAAATCCCATTATGAGAACACACAATAAGTCGTCAGTAAAAAAAAAAAAAAAAAAAAAAAATAATAATAAAAATAAAAATAAAAAAAAACAATTTCATTAAACCTGCTGCATTTTTCTTGATTCTTTTCCCTGCTCGTGGAGAAACGGTTGGTCGGTCGACCACCCCGCGTAATAGAGATTTCGAAGATGTCAGTTGCATATTTTATGATCTTTTACAATGTACTTATCTTCGGTTTTTTTCGAGACACTGAATTATTCAGACATCTATTAGTGAGATCGATTCTCACGGAGAATTTGCATCTTACGTGGCTAAATATTTTATGGTCTTATAGTGGCGTTCAGATGTATTGGTTGTGTATTAAATATGCATCACATCACACAAGAGTCGCGGAATCGGCTCGGGGATTGCATATCCGAACAACCCGAATATTCATTCACCATGGCGATTTGATTACTTTGACCATGTTGCACGCATGGTATAATTTTAAACACGCATACATATACGTATTCACGAAAAGAAAAGAAGGAAAAACAAATCGCTTTGCTGTAATCACCGACAAAGTATATGCTTAGAGAAAAATATGACACATCGATGGTGTTTATTTTTTTGCCGTTTCGTGGGAAGACGGATATTTGTGCGGTTGTTGATAATATTTTTAGTATGAAAACTCCACTATTACACCTTCGGTACGTATCCATAAATAATAGTTGTTAATAAAAACAAGCATTATTGTAATAGCACTCCAGTGGCAGAAGGAAAAAGTTCAAAATAAACCAAATATTATCTTAACATATTTTTAGCGAATGTCATGTATTTTTGCGCGATATATTTTTAACTAGATTTATTATGCTTTATTTAACGTATAAGCCAACACGGATACGGGAAGAAACTTTTTGCGACACAATTATTATTATTATGATATTTATGCCTAATATAAATATATTTTTGTATATTATTATAAAAATAGTAGCTGGTGGTTACTTGGTTTCGATATTTATAATTTATATAATAACTTGTTGGATTGAAAAATAGTTTTTTATAATTGTATAGTAAATTGCCCTATTGAAATAAAACATTCTTGAATGTGCGCTGATAATCTGTATGGTAATATTTCATTTACACACGATTTATCACGTTTACGTCTTTACTGCATATATACGTAACTGAACAATTATTATATTATACATAATACACGTCATAATATACTACTTTGAAACGAATCGCGATACTTATATCTGTATATCCCTTTGGGAGCACCGGAGCCTACTTATAATTATTATAATTGGTCTGTCTACAATTCATTTTGAATACTCGTTTGAAACAAAATACGCTTATTTCATTTTTCTCCTACGCCTAACCTTATCTATTGCGATGAACAAATGTCGTTAGTAGTTGTAAATTGCTACAAGTCGCAGACGTCCAAGCGTTCACTACGTGCACAGTATTACCATTGCGTATAATGATTCGCACGGGTTATAACAATAATGATTCTCAGTGCAACTGTACGAGCAGAGTCTATCGTCGTCATCAAAGCCCTGTGATTAATAGAAAAACAAAGGACGTTTCACGTGCAGAATACATATTATAGTTAAAAATATTAAATTATATACACCATGTAGTATATGTACCTATATATAATACACGTTCGTACGTTTATATGTATCCATGTATGGAGTTGAATATCCGAAGAATGACGAGTTATAAATAAATATGTTTAAAAAAGTAACACGCGAACGGCGAGCGAATATATATTATGATGGTCTGGCCAACGCTTTTTGTGAACGATATTGTGAGAAGACCCTGTTTATTTCTTTAAAATGAAATATGTATATATTTATTTCGTATTTTATAACACTTGGCATTTACACACCCGCGTGACAGTTATGACGAATGACTTTTACGGCACTCATCATTAGAACGCGTTGTACTCCGAAAACTTGACCTATTGCCCTACACGTGACACAGTGTAAAACTGTATATAATATTATGTAAGACGTATAGTAGAAGTCCCGATTCCGTGTGATTAAACCGAAATAAACCCAACGCGAATTATTCTTATATCGTTGGCGCATAAACGTACAACAGAATATATCATTACTATTATCGACAATCGTATATATAAGAGTATCTAGACCACACGTTCATTTTAGGGGTTAGCGTGGTGGAACGCGGTGCAAGGCGATATCCTCGGGATGAAACTCTATTGCGGACAGTGAAATAGGGTGGTTAGATAATATTTATATGATCGTTTTGTCAAATTTCACAGAATAAAATTTAAATATTTATATACGTATCCCGCAATCGATAAAATATTATCCCTTCAGTACTATCCGCATTTGCACTTCAAAAGTAGTAAAACGAAAATTATGGTCTATCATGAGAGTATAAAGTTCATGTGATTTCAACGGCTCTTTTATTGGTATAGGTAAAACAACAGTTTTATAATATTAAGTTTAATGTTCGTGGCTGGTGAATCCTTTAACAAAAGTTGAACACCCGATAAACCAGACACGGACTCGCGGGGATTTCAGAAACTCTGAGAAACGATGTGCGCTTTCGCCCCGGCACCGTTTTTATACATTATATTATTTTTTGCCCAAAACGGTCGGCGGCGTCGCATTTCTTAACACGATGTTACGTGCGCTTCTGATAACATTCTCTCGACGGAAAACTCACATCGTATTACGTTCGTGATCACCCGAAGCGAATAATATAGGCTCGCACTGCACACTGTGAGTTACGTGTACCTACTGTATACGTTACTACGTGATGGTTTTTCTCTCGCCGTTCCGTCCGGACCATTAACCGCGGTTTAATTGCCGAAGAGGCTGTCGTGCTCGGCTCGTGTTCTCATTATACCGTCGTCGTCCCTCGATGTCGTTTCCCCGACCCGTCCCGTTTGCCTACATATAATATAATGCATCTAAACGTTTTCCCCGAACAGAAAATCGTCACGCTACGCCCCTGCTCGCGCGCGTGTCATTATCCGAAAATCTGCAGTAGAAATCGAAACGCGATCGCGTGAAAAACTTCTTCCCTTCCCCATCCCCCTCACGCACCAACGTGAGCGAGTTTTGTGTAAAGATATCATTTTGAAAAGTTCTGATCAAAATGCTCTGAAACAAACGATTCAACCCTATTACAAAGATTCAACGTTGTCCTACAACAACACGCGAAAACGACTTCAGATCAATGCGAAAATGGTCCCGTACCGTACACTAAAGTTGTCTACTATATTCGTAGAAATCTTTTTGGTGCTGTTATTAAAATACTTTACAAGTATTTGGATAAATAATACTTTATCACGCGTTCATCATCGTCACCTACTGCAGGCCAACCAACGCTACTTAATGTTAGTGGATCAAAGAGGAACACATACACAACAACATTTTACCATACTCGCAGTGGACCTAACCCTCGGTATGTTTTTAAATTAGTGGCGCCATTTCGGTTTATTATTTATAGATCGTGCCAAATCCGAATCGGGCCAATTATTTTTCCCAGCAGTCTACTTCAAGAAATATCCACGTGACAACAATGAATCAAACAATATTAGTACCTATTTGAGTAGAAACATTATTATTATTATCATAATTTTATATTATAGTATGGCATTACAAAAACTATATATTTAAATATCTGAACTAATGCGACGAGTTTAACGTTACGATTGCAAATATTACTGTGGTATTCACATAATGATTGTTGAGGAAAATCTTAAATTCTGTACTTGAATCACAAAAATCATACAATTATACATATAATATGTATGGAGCAGGCAATACTTTGGACTGTAAAATAGTTTCAAAGTTGCTGCTCTCCCCACCCGTGTTAACACAAAATGTATAGTGTCAATGGTAAAATAAAATTCTATGATTATCGTAATCGATTATAATTATAACGGAATTTTTACCATTCATCTGTACGACGTGTTAACTCAGATGGACGGATAGTCTCATCCATTATTTGGACGATAATATGCCGAGACACGTGTACGATACTCATGCATATACTATATAGTGCAAGCCAAAGAGGTGGTTTTGTGGGTTTATTCCTTCTTTCTCTACTATCGTCTGGATTTGTTTTCAATACTGTTTATACAATTATTATGATTATAATTAAGTCTAAACTGTATAATTCCTCCTTCCACCCAGTGGTATCATGAGCACGTCTAATGGTTCTTAAGGTTTTTAATACGTACGGTGTAGATGTCTATTAAATCGCCAACTTAGGTTAGATATCTACCTGTTTTCCACGTTTACGAAAATAACGATCGTGTGGACACTTGTTGAAGAGCGACTCGGCGATGTATTATACACGTATAACCGAGCGACAACTGTGTGGTTTACGATGACAGCGCGTGTTCAGCGAGATGAAAACGAACATAATAATGAACATTGTCTTCTAATAATATATTATAGATATCGCCGAAAGTTTCAAATCAAATCCGCTAAGGATTCCTATATATTATTCATGTAGTCGGGAAGTTGGAAAACGATAAGTGACTACCTCCATCGCAGAAACATGGCTCGAAGGTTTGTTATTTAATTTTTATACCTATCCCGTGTAACGACGGTGAGTCGGGGGAGATAACTGCCCGAGGCAATGGGAAAAAATTCCATTTCCGATTTTTCGATCTGGTAACCGCGCATGGTAGCCGGCAATGGCTCCGGCGGCCGGCATAGCGAATTTAATAATATATTACATTATTATTATCGTGTGCGGGGTAGGACGTGCGGTAGTAAATATTTCCCTAAAACCTCGCGTGCCCTAAACACTGATTCATGCAAAGTCGGTTCGTACTCGCGTGGTGGCGGCGGCGGTATACCTATATATGCGTATATGTATATATTATATGAACGCATATTATTATGTATATATCGTGTGTACGTTGTGGTGGCAGACGGTGGTCCGACCATCGTTGTGCGGTTACCATGGTTACGGTATAAATCATCGTTCACCTGCGTCCGTTCCCTCGGTCGGGGCATTAAATCCTTGTAATTTCCGAGAGAAAACTTCGCCGGGGGAAACTATTAAGTTTCCAAACCCAAATTAAGCACGTAACCGTTGAGCTTCTTATCTACCGCCGCGGCGGATGAAGTTGGCGCGCCGAATTCGATTATCCGGCACACGACGGCCCCCCGGTGACGAACAGCGGAGATGAGGAGGGGTAAAACGAACCGTTTCGGGGGTTTAATTTGCCGCCAATATAGAATCGTTTCGAGGATGAGACGAAAAACCCGTGGCAAGGGGAAGAATAAAATAAAAAACTACCCACGTTTCGGATCGTCTACATATGTACATATATCGCGGGTGGGCTGATCCGTTATCGGATCGACGCACGGCGATTTCCGTGCGACCACACTTTATTATAACCTCACGTACGTACATTACACATTAACTTACATATATAATGTATACGCCATGTTTGTTGTGCGTGAGTATTGGAATAACAATATTTCTGCGTAGTATATATATATATATATTACTATACCACATGATCAACTTTCCCTTTGCACAATATAGGTACACTATTGTATATAAGTGGTTACTATGAGACTAGGATTTTAAAGTATAAAAAAAAAAAAAAAGTTTATGATTTTTGGAAAAATTAAAAAATATTTCACATTATCTAAGATTCGAGTTGCGGATAACTTGAACTTTTGAATAATTTAAGTCTTCGTGAATTTAATGATTCAGATAACTGGCGATACCAGCTATCGAAGATTATTACAACGACTAGTATTTTATGCTATACTTATACTTATAATTTTATAGAAAAATGTATCATGATATTGAGTTTAACAACAAATTGTTTCGTGTCAAAAATCAATAATATGATGTGTGATCGATACACCATTCCGTAGCATGCCACATAACTTGGCGTATACTGCTAAGGGTGTCTCAAGAGATCTTGTTAATCTTACGTGGTAGAGCCACTTAAAATTATAGAAACCCTCGTGAGACATTTTGTTGTGTCTTGTATGTAGCTCATAAATTAATAAATTAACATATTATTAATCTCTTTTCACATCAGTGACGTTGATCACCATAGTACCTAGTGGGCGTGGCACAGTTATAAATCAACCACGTCAAGCACATCATGTAAAGGGGAAAATGTGCCGATATTGAGGAAAAATGTATATTCATACAAATTGCAGACCAATATTGAAGGAATAATATAGAATATTGACCAATTAGAATTTGGGTGGTCGTCGAAATTATGTATAGCATCTAAAAATTCAGAGTGACAGGTCCTTCCAAACAAAGATCGGTGGAAACCGTAGTTGAAAAAAATCAAACAATTATCTGTTCAAAGTATTTCAAGCTTATGTGTGCAAGCATAACAATATATTACATAAAAATACTAGACAATCACTACACGAACATTTTAATGCATTTTGACTATACTTGCCTGAAATAGTGCGTTTCGTTTAAAATCTAACGCTTTACTCAAAAATATTACAACAGTATAATATCGTATATATATATATAACATTTCTATTGCAGCACATACCTACCCCGGTCATACTATACCTTATTTGTTGCATATTATTATTCATGTTCGTGCACTATAAGGACCGATGGATTATTTTCTTCTTTCAGGGTTTGCCTGGGATCCGGGTACCGTTGAAGAGCAACTATGCGTCTGCCATGCCGCAGCAGACGGCCGCCGTGTTCATGTATAGCACCGCAGGCCCCGACGGCCAAACAGTCACGCTGCAGCTCCGGGAGACGGACGAGACCATCGAATTGCCCGCTTCCATGCTGTCCAAGATGTCCCGTCAAACGGACACGGCCACGCTCTCCATCAGCTACCAGGACTCGACGGAGGTGCTCACCGATGGCACCATCGACCTGCTGCTGGCCACCACGCCACTCCACTCGTCGGGTAAGTCAAAAAAGGTTTACATATAATATTATATATATATATGTTACGGTAAATGATGTTAAATGAAAAATAACGTTATTTATCAGCAAATGTGGGATAACGTTACAAACGTTAATAATTGCCGTATGATATGGGAAATGTTGATTATATGTTTGATATTCTTCACGAAACACATTCTGCCATAGGACATGGAGGACAAAATCGTATGATGACTGAACTCAAAAATAAATATTGCAATATAACAAACGAAACAGTGATGGTTTATTTAAAATTATGCGTTCAATGCCAGAAAAAAGCAGCGCACCCAAGAAGAGGATTAGTATCCTAACCAATTTTAGAGTCAACTTTCAACTCACAGGCACAAGTTGATCTTATAGACATGCAGTCCCAACATTATAATGACTATCGCTTCATAATGAATTACCAGGATCATCTTATTAAATACGTAATATCGAAAAACCTTTGAAATCAAAACGCGCTGAAGAAATCGCTTATAACACATTAATACGTTATTTGGGACACCTGCAATATTGCAATCCAACAACGGAAGGGAATTCGTTAATTCGGTGATTAATGAACTTCATATAATGTGGAATGAAGTCAAAATCGTCCACGGAAAGCCAAGGCATAGTCAAAGTCAAGGGTCTGTTGAACGAGCCAATAGAGACGTTCAAGAAATGCTAGCTGCTTAGATGGGCGATAACAACAGTTCCAGCATTTTTTCTATTTTAAAAAACACCTAGGTTCATAACTTTTTAAATTGTAGTATTTTATGTGTTGTTGTAATAATAATTACCTATGTGTTTGGTAATTAACGTGATTCTCCGGCTTATAATGATAATTAACTATATATTTGGTCAATAACGTTAATAACCGGTAAATAACGTTATTTTCCATTTAACGTCATTTACCGTAACATATATATTACCACTTATCAGGTATAGACTGTAGCATTATTTAGCGGTTTACCATCTATCACTTATTATATTGACTTTGGAGGTATTAAACATGACTCTTCGGGTGTGCTACCTATGAATAGTTTACGATTTGTAACCGCTCATCAAAATCGGTTCAAATATTTGTTCCACGTGATTATTGAGTTTTTATTTTTATCGATGGAATACATTTACACACCGTTTCAATTGTTCACAAATCTTATATTATATGTCCAGAGGATTTTTCCGTAGCAATGTCATTTTTTTTAAATAATATACTGCATACGCTATTAAGTAATAGTTAATCTGACTCTACTACCAGAATAACAAAATCCACAATTAAAAACAACACAATGTGGGACATGACTAATGTTGAGCATTAAAAATATATTTTTATTTTTCTATTTAATAGTTCTATAATTTAATAATAGTCTGTATGGAGCAATATACCTTGTTTTAAATTTACGACTCGTAAAATAATCGTAAAACATCTTGTGTATAACCATATAAGATATAACCATAATAACTGTATATTACCGCAGTATTTTGCACAACGCGTGCAACGTGTACACGCTTGTACACGTTTGTAATAGATACGAAATAAAAATATATAAACATGCGAGTAGTTGAAACAAAACTTGTAAAATGTTATGCAGTCACATGTCTGTGGTGCCCAACGAGTATGGTTCGTCAGCTGTATCAAAAGTATAAGCATGTTTACCGTGGCTTATTATACGCATTACTAATACATAATATTATATAAAAGCAATGCGAGTGTAGTCTTGATTCGTCCTATCAACGCAGTATATATAGTTACATACGAGTATATATAATAGTAGCATATTATTATATTCCATAAAATAACGATAAGGATAATTGTTTTCCATGTTTCCGTCAAATGATCCTACGGTGACGACGCAAATCCTTCGTCCCGTCGGCCGAGTCACGTTGTGGTTACGTTGACATTGACGGCTGTAGTACACTGCCGCCTTAAAGTCCGAAACACGAGAGTTTTACTCTTTAGGAGCTTGGCAGAGAGGGGGAGAAGATTCCGGTCTATCCATCCCTCTACCCCCACACTATAAACGGTCCTCTTTGCGAAAATGTGGGTTTAACACCATCTTCTAGGAACCGCTTTTGTGGTGTACACGCGTTTATACAATGTTATGTTATAATCGATCGGGGATACTAGTCGTGGTGTGTGTGTGTGTGTGTGTGTGTATGTGTGTATTGAAGTTAAAAAACATTCTATCCCGCTGGCAACGACGGAATCCGATGGTTTCCCCGGTAGAAACATGCGGTGGTGGGTAAAATATAAATATAAATCGCGCGCTCGGTTTTGGTAACAGGGAAAATTCCTTAACCCCCGTTGCAAGGCCCTAAACCCCCTCCACGTCGGCATCCTGCCAATACGAATAGCGTTGGATTTTACCACCACCTCTACCTCTTATTACGGGAGTAGGTAGTTTGTATTTTTTGTCCCCCTTCTCCTAACCCCGTACTCTAGCTTCTCATTCCGTCCCTATTTCCCTATTTTTTTTCCTTTTTTTTTTTTTTTATGACGTGCAATACCCATAAAATGACAAATAAGAGGCCCTTAACAATGACGGGGAGAATGCCTTTTGTTTATGGACGCCTGTAATTTATTTTATCGCCGAAACTCCACTGCTGCGCTGCTCCGCAACCGAAAAGTTGTACGCAAAAGTTACTCTTAGTGCGATCCTTTGGTTCCGCAATACCCGCGACGTAGAAAGGTTTACACACGCCACGGATGCTACCAACACGACTTATACCTTCTATCCTCTCTACACCATCCATTACTAAATTTATGTACGTATATACGATACACACGAGTATCCATGAATTCTGTGTCTGGTTGTTTTGATAAAAAAAATTATTCCCGGCTGCCTTCATGTTGTTTGTCTTTAGGTCTACTACGGAAAGTCAAAAGGCAAAAAGTGTTTCTCCGGAGTATATGTATAGTAACAGTGAGACGTGTAATCTTAAGATCATTTTCTTTACTATCAAAACGTTTTCGTCGGATAAATGTCATAAGGAATACGGTTGGAATAATTTTTCCGTTTCATTAGGTATACCTATATGTTTTATATTTTTCACATGATTATTTATGTTTATTTATTATTTTGACTTTTTATAAAACCACTCCGTTCAGAATCTAAAATAATTAACAATTACATTTAAAATAAAATCGCTATACATCAAAATCACATAATATTTGTGTTACAATAATTTTTAATTATTTATTTATATAATTTTTGAAATAATTAATATTCATCAAAATGATCATGAATTTGAAAAAAAGAAGTTTATAAGTTAATTATATAAAAGAAATAAATGATAAATGTATACAATTATTTCATATAGAGCCTCATTAAATTAAAAATATATATTAATTAATTGCATAAATATAATATGAATGATTTAGCTGCACTATGTATTTTTTTCAATTTTGCTTACAATTAACATAATAAATCAATACACTTTCTAAATTTTTATCATTAATTTCGTAACAATTGAATTTTTTTTCACTTACGCATTCACTATGTAAACTAATATTAAAATGATATATGTCCTAACTATTTTTGTTTAGAAAAATAACTTGAACAATGTTTAATTTTAGTTTACAAAACGCGTGACAAGCCAGACAATAATTAATATCATTATAGCTGCTAGGATTTAAAACTAAAATTACACTTCTATTCGTCATGCCATCTTTTGTGAGTGAGTAGTGACATATCTTATTATTCTAAAAAAATGATTATTATAATTAGGGTATGTTAAAAAAAAAAGTTGTAATGATAAAAATTGGCTTTGATATATTATATTACCCATATCTAAATTTTATCTTGAGTAGAATTTTTCAAATCGTTTTTAATCTAAAACCTTGGAAATTATTTTTTTATAGTATTTTTTATTTTTTACTTCAAGGGAAAGGCTAAGATGACAAATAATTAATTTAAAGACGTTTTATTTTTTATTTCATCGCTATTTTGCATTTTAATTATTATTTAAATCAAATACATAAGAATAATAAAATACCTTTTTTCTCGTCCAACTATAATCTTATTTTTAAAATAATTTTCTTTCCGTTTTGATTTTTATACTTTTTTTTTTTTTTTCATTTCATTTCCGTGGATTCTGGGTTATTTCATCAACATTAAAAATACAACAGTTTTCGAAAGAGAAATAATAAGCATATTATAATTTTTGCCCTAAATTTTTATTTCGACCCTAACCACACCACTCTTGCGAGGGAGTTGAGTCTGGGGTGGTTCTCTTTAATTATTCCTACTCCCCATTTTTTCATCATTAACTTGATCGGAATTGTTTTTGCTCAGAGAAAACTATTCGAGAAATTAAAGAGAACGCTGAAGAGAATTCTCACTGCACGCGTATATTATGCGTTGCATATATAGAAATATGTACAACGAAAAAGGAAACCTCATTCTCCGATCGAATAAAAAATAACCAAAGGATCACGGGTTGAGTTGAAATCGTTTAGAGAACTACAGTGAACATAATACGATGCTGTTAGGGATCGAGTAGAAATTGTTGGGTTGTTCTCAGGTTTTTTGGCAAACAACCAACGGTATATGAAAGATATTTCTGTGGATATGATCCAAACTTTTGAGTACATAGTATTATAATTATTACTATTTTCGTTTTTACGTTTTGTCATTTTTAATTTTTTTATACTCATTAACGTATGTTTTACTAATTTCCCTCCAATTGTGTTATGTATAAAATTATTTACCTACATTAGCTATATCTACTTAACCTATAGTCGCATGCGATCCTTTTTAGACAAAACATTTCCAATTTACTCAACTGTTACTAACAGTGCTCTGTTTGAAAACAGTCTTAACGCTTCAGTGTATGCAATTCTCGGAACTAAATAATAATAATAGTGTCATATATCTGTAAAGTACAAATGTTTAATATTTTAATTCGTTCATCCGCTGAAAATAGTATTTTCGACCTTTTGTTTGACTCGCATTACTATCATATAACGTATTATTAATAGCAATAGTCCGTACACACTTAAGTCACGTTCCCAACATATTATTGATTTTGCAAAAACATATGAATGGAAGGATTAAGCAATGAAAAAACGAGCTTTTGTATAAGTAATTATAGGTAGGTAATTATTTTTCAGTATTATTTGTCGCTTAACAAACTTTGATGTTCTAATTTCATCATAAAAATAATTAGAAACGTCAAAGAGTTGATAAAACATCTACATTTGCTTAATACAGATTATATATAGGCTACAGATTAGGAGCATAGTGCACTTGACCTTTTCAAACCCTTTGCACTGTGTAGTTTTCGTACACTATAATAGTAATTCATTAGAGCGCAAAGGCCACTAGGAGGTCCATCTGTATCCAAAAAGACATTTCGGTCAAAATGTCAAGTTCCCTGCTGGCGGACAACTAATGGGTCACATACATTCAATCTTCACCCCTGCCGAGCATGGAAGACTGATTTGTTGGATGAACAGTAAAAAAAACCACACTTGCAATTATTTGAATGGTGGAAAATAATGATATTTGTTTAGAGATGTAAGAAAGTTTCCCTACCCCTCCAAATATAATTGTATTTTTAAATGACAAAAAATTCCCTTTTTAAAAGTAATAATATCAACGTCCCATATTTAGTGTTAAAAACGTTCACTTTCTGAAAATATAATATTGGTATTATATTGGTACATTACACATTAGGTATTTTTGGTGATCAAACATTTTTTATTTTTTTTATTGCAAGTAACATGATGAGTGATGGCTATTATTCACTCGAGACGACTAGGATATTATATGTTACAATGTATAATATTCTTAATTAACCTAAGTCCTAAGACCAAAATAATTATGAAAGTAATTTTACGGACGGAGAAAATTGTATGTCTTGGAACCATTTTGCATATTATAATTATTACTCATAATATTATATTATTATATATAAATGTGCGAGCGTATTGTTATGTGTAGGTACGCACTTTGAACACGGTTGACAACCAAAACATAATATACTTGTACATACAAGTAGACTATTTGTTCGGTTAACCTGGATAACATTAAACGACAAACTTGTGTTGGCAACTTGCGATAACATTCAGTAGTTGATGACAAGTTATTCTAATAAATGTCGGAACCAAATAAAGTGCGTGCGCGTATAATAATAATATTATAATAAATTCTTAAGCCATTATACAAATAATATTGATAATATTAATACTCTTCGTAGCAACAACAACGGCTATAAAATACAAAAGCCGTTCCTGCAGCAACGCGCGTTGTGTTTGTAGATTTTCGAGAAAAATACGATTAATCACCGATCATATACACAAAAAAAACCACATATAATATTATGTAGAATAATTAATAAGCTAATTAAATACTACACGCGTACATGCGATATAATCCAAACGATTGATAATGTGTCAAGTTCGATGTTTGAACAAGCTGCTGGGTACGGATGGGCTCCGAAAAGAACACGTTTTTACCCTACCAGTTATCTACCCCACGTATATGGTATCGGTCTACGCACGCTTTATAGAATATATTATTATATTAATATGATTACACATATTATGTGCGCACATTGTACCGTACAGCCCACACGTGTTCTTCTTTCCGATACTGTAACTGTACGTACTTATATGCATGGTATAGACCATTAGGAATGCATGCAGACCGGGTGTGAATCCTTCGTGGAATACACTGTACGTTATTATTGATCGTTGTAAAAATCATTAATTGTTTTTCGCGGAAAAAATGTTATATGTTCGGAAATTATAATTTTTGATTTGACGCGCGAATCTCTTTCGCTCGTCCAACATATGGTATTCAATTAGTTATCTTGCAACAATACACCGTATACACACACATATGTTCGTGTATGTGTGTGGACGCATAACGCCGTATTCACCGATGCGAACGTTCCGTTTCACATTAAGAGAGATCAACAGTCCTGCAACGTGTGCGTCAGCGTGTGGTGCACAAGCCAGTTGTCTCTATTTCTCTCACTCACTCACTCACTCATTCACTCTCTTTATATAATATACTATATACATATTATATATATGGACGTGCGCGCGTGTATATTACGGCGTTAGTCCACGTCACCGCGTCGCGCCGCTGTTGTCAGCTGCTGCTACTGCTCCTGCCGATGTTGCCTACCCGTGTCTACAATATAATATTGTGATGAGCAAGCAGTATGTGTATGTGTGTGTGTGTGTGTGTGTGTGTGTGTGTGTGTGTGTGTGTGTGTGTGTGTGTGTGTGTGTGTGTGTGTGTGTGTGTGTGTGTGTGTGTGTGTGTGTGAGTGTGTATGCATCACTAACCCCGAGAAAACCGCTTCTCCGCCATGCACACGCCGACGCCACCGCCGCCTTCGCATTGTGTAGTAATTTCCCCCCGAGACCACAGGATGGCTAGTATATTCTTCACGTATATGTATTTTACGCGAGTTTCGTCCTTATACCCGTTCCGAGATCCTGCAGCACACCGCGCATCCTATGCCATCATTCCGTACGCCACTGTTGCCATTACTTCACCACTGATCGCGAAAGCTGTGCGTATGTACTCGGGGGAGGGGGAGTTTTTCGGAGGAAAGAAAGAAACACTTCGTAGTGTAGTATATAATATACACACTATCAATCGACGAATCACGTCAATCGACCCGTTTTTGATTTTTCAAAGTGTCGGAATCGGTGCGCTTAAAGTGTAAAGCCTTAAACGATCTCACAAGGTTTCGATTTATTCAAATTACTTTTTATTATTTTTCTATATTTTACCTTGTACCTATTATACTATGAATTATATATGCAGTATGCACATTAGTACGACACACGTTATAGTTATGTTCTGTTTTATAGTTAGGTTTTAGAATCTTTACTAGTTTCTATTATTATCATCGTTATGTACTGATAGAAGCTTAATTATAGGTATTTTATATGTACACATTATATATTTAATGATTACTGCTTTGCAAAATTGCTAACAATGAGAGGTCGGCCATACGCAATTAACCGAATGCGTGGACGTGTGGTCTCATCGTTTCTATACGTATACGTTTTAATATTTGTAAGTAATTTGACGTTTTTATAATGATATCGATATCTATAATACATTTGACGTTAACTTCACCGACATTATTAAAATAATAATCGTATACAGCAAATTTGTATTTAAAAACGTTGCGTTTTGTTTTTCGATAATGAATCATTGGTTAAAGTGATCAAATATATTAGTTTCTTGAATATTTCTTCTGTTTCTAGGCATTTAGTCAAACCGTTATGTTTATATTATAATAATATTATCCCAGGTACAAATGTATATACGTCGAGCGTGTACCCAAAAATGATTTTACTCCGGATCTTTACATTTTGACGGTCATAGAAAAAATGAGAGTTTGGAAGTAGATGCTAAGGTGAACATCGAGTGTTAACAATAATATTCTATATTATCACTGAAGATTTTACCCGAGTTATACAATTTTTCACACAGTTTTCAACAAATTTATTATTTAAATATATTCTAAAATACTACCAACGATGGTGTTATTAATGAAAACGATACATCGCTATGACAAATTCACCAGAAACATTCCTCACTCACCATTTGAAAATATGCCTTTGTTGGTTCTATAATCGTATATTATTATGATGCGAAACCTGATGCCGAGAATTATTTTAAGATCAATCGCAATAAGCCCTTCCGATGAAAACCCATATATAGGTACTGTTAAACATCATACGCACATAGGCCTTTGTTCGTAAAATAATGTTTCATAAAAATAATAATAATAATATGAAATGTAATACTGTAAATTATTTTAACGTAAAACACGTACCTACACAGTTTGTAGTAGCCAGTAGATATATACTGCTAAAAATTTGTTTTAATATATAAAACAGTATACCTAGTATACACGCGTCATCAACATACAAACGCCAAAATTTGTTTAAATAAAAATCAACTTCCTCGTGCCTTGTACTAAAAACTACGCCATTCACATTCATAGGGATACACTCTATTAGTTTATGGAACAATAAAATTAATCGGTATAGTTTTTTTTTTTTTTTTTTTTTTTAAGATAGTCTCTTTATGCAAAGTTAATTTTACTTTCATAATACATACATTTTATATAATATTATGTTATAATTTAAAGGAAATAAAAGCTTTTTTTTCTCTGATAACGGGTAGGTTATTCAACTACAAAAGATCTCGTTCCATCGTTCATCAATGTTAATAATAAAAAAAAAAAAAACCGTTCAAATTTTTATGATTTTTTTTATTATAATTTAAGTTTGTAATTAATAATACGTCACTTTTTAGTTTGAAAATCTGTATTTTTATTTTTATATGCAGATCACTCAAACAGCCTTCTCTAGTTCACTTTTTACAGTTTCCATTTAATAACCTAAAAGTTTAGTTCAATATTTACTTGACAACATATACGTAAGTAAAATTAAATAAGGGTTTTCAACTTTGCCGCCAGTTTTTATTAAC
Source organism: Chaitophorus viminalis (assembly GCA_025469195.1). Taxonomy (NCBI): domain Eukaryota; kingdom Metazoa; phylum Arthropoda; class Insecta; order Hemiptera; family Aphididae; genus Chaitophorus; species Chaitophorus viminalis. The sequence goes on from JAIPRK010000608.1 coordinate 121,273, forward strand.
TTTTGACATTTTAAATGTGATCTGCACACAAGTTTCATAAATATAAAAAATATACACATAACCTTGTTAGATAACATTATAGCCGTTTTTTCCCCTACGCAGTAATGTGAATAACGCATAATATATCATTATTATTATGAAATTGCAGGGGTGGCTTAACTGTCTAAAAATAACATTCGTTACACGTCTGTGTTAAGCCATTTGAACCTTATCAGAATGGTTCACCTTAAAAAAAAAAAAAAAAAAAATAATAAAAAAAAATAATCGTTTCACTCCGGCGGCAGTGGTTGACTGATTCGGTTAATGTATTATTATTTAACGTGCGCCGTGTATCCTCCGACCAAATCTACAAAACAAACACTATATCGTTGTGCTGCTCATTATAATATGACTATCTCATTACATATTATTATTATATTTTCATGATTTTTATTCTAATTTTTTGTGATCATTGTTTTCAGAACCATAATATTGATTCGCAAGCGCCACGCTGCCACGTCGTGTGCTACCCATAAAACACGATTCGTCTTGTATACGTATGCGTGCATAAACTACGAGTGATATACGCATATATAACACACATTCACTCGCACGTGCTTAATATTGTCAATGTTATTTTATAGTAGTATTACACTCGTAGTGATACAAGTACACGTTACTTCGGGGACTACGCGGGTTAGGTTACTCCGGGAATATAATATATATATATATATATACACGATATACGAATACGTATACACGATGTTGGTACGAAATTCATTTTATTTACGAAAGACTCTCGTTGCCGTAAATATATTTTCTGCTATATGTAGAGTGTGTGTGTGTGTGTGTTTTCGGGGAACTCGAGGACAAGTCGACGACTCGCGTTAGTCGCAATATACGCAATATATATGCACTGGTAGTATAATAAACATACGTGATCGAAGTACGTATATATATATATTATTTTAGGATAAAATCGTTTTCGAACGAAGTGAAGAACCATGCGATGAGTGTGTGAAAAAACGTGCGGTTTTCAGCCATATGTAACCGTGTCATGTGTCTGTGCTTGATAACATTGATAATTAAATTTGGAATAATAAAAGCTAAGACCCAAAATGGTTTTTGTTATAAAGGTTTACAATATTGTTATAAATCATTAGTACATTCATTAATATCATATACGTGGATGTGGGTGTGGCGTTCTCTTATATGTAACTATGTACGTTAACGTGCTTCGATTCGAAACTTTGTATTCTCGTGGTATAATATGTAAAATACAAAGTACATCGATTGGATTTTTAAACATCGCCGGCTTATATTGTCCCTTCGTATTTCACGTCCATTAGAATATAATATAATAATATAGTGGCATTGCGTAGTCGTTTCGCCGTCCATCCGTCCGTCCGCCCGTCCGTCTGTCAACTTCCCGCCGGGACTCGTAAAACTCAGCCACGCTGTTAATTCGCCGTTAGCTCTTATCTACTAATAAACTCGGTGCGTTTTCCCGAAAACGTTTTTCATTTATAACTTTACTCGCAGTCATAAACAATTTTTGAGCGATGTCTCGACACTATCCTTCATGCCCGTCCGCCAACAGAAATAACCTGCCCTCACCCGTTGTCCGAAAACGAACGGTCGGAACGATTTCAACGAGTGTTTCAAAGTTATTACTCGTTGAAATTCGTTTTTTAACGTTCCATTGTAAAAAAAGAAAATAATAATAATAACAATATTGTAAAAAAGAGATGGTGAGAGAGTGAGAGACAAGAGATGTAATTTACTTTTAGAAGTATTGGCAATGGTATTTCGGTATTCAACCGAATGAAGTAGTGCCACAGTAAATATATATAATACATATTGTATTGGTAATGCGTATATATATATATAGTAGTATTTTCTCATCCGCCTGCCTCTCTTTCAACCCTTTGAACCGTGTAATTTCGGATCCTGTCATTCGGGCTCCTGGCATTTTTTCTACCCATTGCGACTTGAGATTGACACAAAGAAACACCATGTGAAATGTTTGAAACACGAGCCAATCAGACTGTCAATATGTATATACAAACGTGAAGGGAAAAAAAGAGCGTAATGAATTTTCAGCTCAAATACACGCTTAAAATACTTTCGGTAAAGCTTAAAATAATCTTTTGCCGACGTTTATTTGGAGTTATAATTTTCTTTGAATCTCGAAATCGAATATTTCTCATCTGCACTGCAATCTCGATGAAATTTACAGTCCTAGGGGCTACATAGTATTATATACTATACCACGTAGCGGGATCGGTTAACATGAATTCTCGTTTGACAAACATTGATTGCAATCGTCGAGTCGCTTTGCTTGGACCGTAATATTCCGAAGAACTACTTGCACCGCGCACTTCTTCGTGAGTGTGTCCCGGGTCCCGGCCGTTATGGTTCGTAGGAAACTATATTATATGAACAGGGAAACATGAAACAGTTAAATAACTATACGCGTCATTCGTTCTCCGGATGAAATATTTAAGTGTTTTGCCTCGTGATTAACCTTCCAGATCCCAAGAGTGGCGTATTTATTTCGTATGGAAAAAAGTTACACGTCTCGACAATTTTCACAAACATCTGTCAACCTAGTCAAATTGAAACGTTTTTCTTGATGTGCGCATACACCGAAACATATTTTATTTCCCGACGCTTTCTTCTCTTTCTCTCTACGTACAGGGATACATATTAAAGTAGTAACAAAGTGCGTATAGTACATTATACGAGTCCCACGTCGTATACGAATATACTGCATGTTGTCAAAGTGCAGTTATTGTTATGTCCAAACACACCGCAAATATAATGTAATATAATATAATACTATGAGAACATGTGTTCATTATATTTTAAATAGATTCTATCTTAAAAATTACCCACCGTTACAACAGAAAGTAATAACTATACCGTCTGAATAAATAACGACATTTTATAATTACTTTTAACATTATTTGTTTTCAAATCATATGAATTTTGTATTTTTACCTCTCGGTGATAACAATGTAAATGTCAATTGCGATTTTATTTTTTTTAAATTAGCTTCATAAATATTTATACTGCAGTTGTATAAAAATTTTAATCTTATGACAATATATACGCTTTTTTATTGAGTCTACGATAATTATTGAAATGTATTCAGGGGTTTCCGGGCGTGATTGTCAAAAATTTAACAATTTATTAAAACGATTGAGAAAGTTTCCTTTTCAAAATAAAAATAAACTTTTAAACGAAAAATGCCTGATTAAGGTTGTCGTGACTGACAGAAATCGTTTTCAAAATGAAAAAAAAAAAAATTAAAACAAATGGAAATTCAAAAACTTTTGGTACCGCGTCGAATTCAAAGTTATGTTCGTCATTTTAAATAGACCGACTCAAGAATACCTTGACAATTTGAATGTAATTTGTATTTTCTCGATATTGATTTTCGTGGTTTCCCCGTAAATGTAGTTGACGCGACGCATAAAAAACGCAACGCCAGCTTTCACATAATAAACCCAGAAATATATATATCCGCAGAAAAACCATAATTTAATAATATTCATCATTAAACCAGACGCCACAATACTTTTCATAACGTTCAAAATGTATATTATTCACACAGGCAAACATATTCCTTTTTTTTATATTTTTAAAGGTGCTTCGACAGCTATGACCATCAGCCCTCGTGTGCTAGGCGCGTCTTAAGATAGGCTACGGAACGGTTAGAAGAGATACGAAATTGGAGCTTGGGATTTGGATCAGTTGGTTGGTTGTTTAAGGGGTGTGATGGTTTCTTCTCTTTGGATTATGCGGTTACGAAACCCGGTAAACGAAATCGCCGGAGACTGGGTTTGAACCGGCAACGACCTTGCATTAATACACAGCCGCCCCATCCACTCGGCCACCGCACCCCCACGACATGTAGTATATTTACGATAGAAATCACAGTTTCCAACCGAGAGTGTCGTCACTCGTATAATACACGTATATAATAATATATTATATTTATTGTGGGGGCTGCGAATTATCCATATTCTACACGTTATCATATCTCTCATTGGAGCTATAAACCGGCGAAAAAAAATAATAAGTAATAATAACAACAACATAACGTTAATTTTAGGTTTCGTTTATTACTCGAATATTTATTGCCTATCGGACCATGCTAACAGGGTATACATATAATATAATATAAACACATAGATTTTATTATAATATGCTCCGCGTGACTGTGGACAATTTTAATAACATTCCGCAGCGCGAGGAAGCAACCATTACTTTTTTTTTTTTTTTATTCACATTTTATGTAATGTATATGACGTATTGGTAGATAATGCCATGTATATACATGGCATTGTACATGCATTGGTTGCGAATATTTCAGTAACTTTGGTGAAAAATAAATAATAACAGTACAATAAGTATCGTTATAATATTATATATTATATACATTATATACAGAGAGATACACGCAATTTTAAAACCACCGCTGTACCTATTGTGTATGCTATCGATAAATTATATAAAACGAAACAATTAATATCGTGTTATCGCGACGCGTACTATTATAGCTTGTAAATATAAAATTATAATAAAAGCGTAATATTGTTCGCACTATTAGTTTGGTAGTGTGCGCTTATTGCCACCGCAACAGCAAAAACGGAAGCGGCGGGGTTCAGGTCGAAAACCGCGTCCTACCGCAGAGCCGAATAATAAAAAATCAAATTTGGTGTACAGGTAAAACAAATACCCATGTAGTACAAACATAATATGTTATTTTTCGTTTTGCGTTCGACTTGAGAAATATGACTTAAGAATAAAAGAAGTGAATCCGTACTTAAAATCCGGGATTTATATGTGTGAGTGACACGCGGAACAATATCGGAAAATAAGCTTGTGAAAATATTTACTCTTTCAAACCCTTTCCTATCGGTTGCTGATCGAAACCGCAAAGCCGTGCACATTGCAGGATTATCATTATTCGCATTCAGTTGGACTAGGATTCAGAGATTCAGGGGGTGGCTCTGATTCCTTATGGACGTATCGTGTAAAGTAATCAGCCGTGTATCCGGTTAAATTGCATTATTCGATTACGATAACGTTTGAAAAAGTCGGTTAAGTCAATTATTTTTACCACCACGAGTTTATATTATAGTATATATATATATATATATATATATATATATAAGTATAGAATATAAAATTTTCACCCAAGAAACTATATTGTATATTAAAATAATATATTTTAAACATTTTTAACGCATTGTACCTATTACTTACATAATACAAAAAACAAAAAAATCAAATAATAGGGAAAATTAAAACCTTGATACAAATTACAAATTTCTATAGATTACTAACTGACCCGGTAAACGCCATATAAATTGTCAAAAAACGTAAGTAAAAGTCGAAAGTAAAAATTGATGTTTTTATGAAAATTTTTAATTACGTGTCATTCCACAGCCATGGTGAGTTAAAATTCCTAAGTAAAAAAACCGGAGGTCCAAGTTTTAGTCGTAGAAGGTGTGATGGCATGCCTGGCAAATCCATTGAGTAACTTTGTTGGATAGTTTACATCTTCATTGACATCACAAACTGTATCAATCGATTTGATGATGTAGTTTTCTTATTTTTTTAATTGTTACTATTTTTTTTTTTTATCTTGTCCTTGATCGCCATAGGAAATTATTATTACACTTGCGCACACGCGACGTGTAAAGCTGCTATAGGCGTATAAGTTTTTTAAACGAGCACATTTTTCGCAATGCTAACTCCGAATCTCTGGCGAGCACGTTATTTTGACGCACTATTACGTTACATCGCTTTTGACACACAGCTATTTGCAAACGTCATTTTTCCGTTTCCTCGTTTTCTCACCTTCACGCAAACGTTTCAAATTTTTCGCCGACGATCAACCATCACAGACGTGGCAGATTAATAACTTGAAATTAATTTATTAATATAACACCGTATTATGGTTTAGGGTTCGTTTGAAAAAAATATATACGTCTTGTGTGTAACCATAAACGCGGGGGTTTTTTTTCGCGACAACGTCGTCGTAAAAACTGCAATCGAATTATACGATCGTAATAATATATTGGCACTACGAAAGGAAAAAAATAAAATAAAATTTCGCGGAAGGAACGATAGGGAAAGGGGGTATTTAAAATGTATCAAAGTGTATAAAACCGAAAAAATACGGACGAGAAAAAAATAGGAAGGCGGGGTCAAACCCTCGTGAAATTTTTCTGGTTTATCGAAATTAACATTTAAAACGAAAATTAGACCACAGTCTGCGCGTACAAACATCTGCTGCATACGACGCACCCGCGAAATCCGCCAGCAGCCGATTCGTACACAAGCGCGCATTTGGCCGAAAAAAAACCACATTAATATTACAATGGGATGGTGCTTTTTTTTATATATATACGTTATATATATATATATATATATTTTTTTTTTTTTCATACTGTTTTCATTTTTTCCCCGCGAGTTAGCTCTCCGACCAAGCAGACGGGTGCACGGCATGTCCGTCGCGCAGGCGGGGTCGGTTATGTTCGGCGGCGGTGCCGGTTGGTTATATATTCTTCGGAGCCAATTTCGTCACGATAATAATAATAATAATCATAATGATAATAATAATGCGATCCCGGCGGAACGCGCGAGGACGTGGTGCAGGTCGGCCGCGGAATTGAAGCACGTACGAAAATTGTGTTACCGCATCGTTCGCAGGGTACAGAGCTGAATGCTATAGCACGTGCCTCTGTATAACCTATTTGGAAGCACGCCTCTATCTCGTGACGACCATGGGGGAGGGGGATGTGGTGTTGCAGATCATGAGGATGGCGAAGACCACGACAATCGACTCGTTAATGGCGCGACTCAATATATATTATTATATTATATTATATTATATTATATAATATCCCGCCACCATATCTACTCTCTGTTGTACGCCGAACCGCGTGTAAAGCTTAACTTTTCCCAAACTGTGTGTGCCGCGATCTAAAAGTGAGCCGCGATTATAGTTTTGGTGGGTATATTTTTATGTACATTTTTTAATCGTCTATTATTAAACAGTTGATGATTAAAATAATAATTAGTATACTATTACTTTTCGTTAATGTTCAAAGTTATACTCTTTTTTTTTTTTACTGATTAATAATAAATAATAAATTATAATGTACATAAAAAATATATTGATAAAATCTATCTTTTTCAATTTTCGGTTGTAAGCAACTGATTTCGTTTCCTGAATCGATTGAAATATTGTAGACCCGGTGACTTCATCGCAGCTCGCGTACCTACCAATCCCCGGGCACACCCACCACACTCCAAACCATCCTGACGTAAAATCTGTTTCTATTTGTGTATTCAACAAAACGCTAAATAAAATGTATAATTATATTCTATTATTAGCGTCATCGCCCACGACACGTGTAATCTATATTATACTGTCCAACAGGGTGAATGACCCTAGTACTATACGGCCGTTTGACTTTTTCGATTGGTAATTGGCCATTATTTTGAATTACGCCTCCCTGTATAGTTTTCTCTCAACGTAAGATTACGATCGCGACCGTGTTGTGTACTACAATAACAACGATAATAATAATACGTTTGACATATTTTATATTCTACAACCAGGTTATCATTTCCAACAGTACCTACAATGGCTGCGACTTTACATTCACGCGATGACGCGGACCCATGAATCAAACACGCGGTTGCGTCGTTGTCCTACATTGACGAGTATAAGTAATATTGTCGCACGGATGATTTTCCGATCTCGATTTTGCAAAGAGCGCTTGATCTGAAAAACGTAATCGCGTGATGAACGCATGCTTCACGTGATAATAGAACGCTTTATATTGGTCGTATATTATGAAATGATTTTTAAATCGTTGGTATTCATTAGGTATTCGTGTGAGAATTTAAAAAAAAATTTCATGCCTCGTGATTATTCGCTTAAGTTCAACTCTACGAAATACATAAAAAAAATATTTACATATAAAGAATAAATCCTTTCTCTCTCTATGTAAACAATGTGCACTCAATGTGAACCGTACGATGTTGTTTTATACAGCGTTGAGTATAATATTTTATTTACACGTAATAATATATATTATTGTTAGGTATTAAGTAAACGCGTTGTTCATCAACCCCGCGCGTGTATACCTATTGCAGCGCAAAGAATACATTCAAAATTCCTAATACGTTTCGTGTTTATTGCATACTAATAATATTTATTGTGCGTATATATATATATATATATAGTAGAGGTGTACGTTTATAATGAAAAATCGCAAGGCGATGCGAAAACGAATTTTGCAGATGATATTAAAACGACGATGATGTTTAGGGAGAAATAGTTACTTATTCAAAAGATACTACGAAAACTAGTTTGAAAAACGGGGAGAAAAAAATGAACATATTATTATATAATATGTTTAAAAGTTATGTATAACATGTACCATCGGCGACTGTTCAGCGGGATGTGAAATAATCTATGGTATTTCTTAAGTAGTATATTTCTCAGCAGCGAAATGTTTGTTTAGAATTTCATTAATTTTAAAGTTTCCTGTACGTTTTCCGTGCGCGTGCACGTATCGAATGCAGGAGCAGCGGAAGCGCGGTGTGTACTTGACGCAGATATAATTTCAAATTTTCTCACATGGGTAACTTTTAATTTTTATCCCGTCCGTTAGTCTCTATATGTATTCGCATTCATACGTACGCTTATTTTTCGTGTATCTCACTTGAGAGACGACGACGGTATGGTAGAAAATGAGAAACGGATTCTTATATGTACAGGTAGGTACATTCGACAATGTCCAAACATTAATCTCATCAAATGCGATACGTGCAAAGTAAACGGAACGACGCACTAGTTCCAGAATGATCGTGTCCTTTTTTTTTATTATTATTATTATTATTATTATTATTATTATTATTATTATTATTATTATTATTATTATTATTATTATTATATTATACACATTTTTTTTTTTTTTTTACTTACATAATCAGAAATACGTTTTTCTCGCGATATAGTGCAGCTTTATACATATTCGTATACACGTATAACACAGTCTTGCATGATGCGAGGGCATATTCGGACATAATAATAATATATGCAGCATCCGTAAACGAGGTCACGTGCGTTTTGGAGTGGTCACGAACGTTCATCGAGTTCTGTTCACGATCCTTTGAGACCTACTCAGAAAATCTCGTGTTCTGCGGACCGAAAAATTCTCGAAGCGAAATAAAAATGGAAAATAAAAATTTTGTTAAGTCTGTGCTCTTGTATAAGATTAAAAAAGCTTTGTTGTATAGTAGTTTACTTCTTCTATTAATAACGAACTTTAAATAAAATAAATATGATTTTTTCAAGGACTTTCAATTTTATTTCATATTTTAACTCTGGTCAAAAATAATTATCCGTACAGCATAAAATGTACATATTTTTTACACTAATTAATTTACTAGGTAATTAATTTATGGCCATTAAACAAAAGCTATTTGATTTCATGATTATCACTTATAATATGTAATAATATGTCGATATAAGTGGTGACAAAATGAATATGTTATCAATGCAGGTACGGAAGAAAAAATTATCATTAAAAAATGTTTTTCGTTACCGTGATCGCTAACTCGTAAGCCTTTAGACTTTAATTTCTCGAAATGTAGAAAATGTTGATGTATTGTACGCTTTTTCCATATAGGAGTTGAAATGTATAAAACGCGTTTCGAGAACTATTATTTTATTTTTCTATTACTTCTATGTTTCTTCGCTCGTGTATACAATTCAAAAAAAAATTACTATAAAGTTTTTTTAAAAATAAGTCTTCATCCCATGTACGTCATATCACTGTTATTAACATTTTCAACATTTTTATTTTTATTTTTATTTATGAGAACATCTCAAACTTATTACAGTGCGATATTAATTTGTGATTATTGAGCCCGGGGTGACTGCTACTACTGCTATTGCAAAGAAAAGAGAAAATATGTTTTCAAATCGATATTTCCTCAGGCAGTTTCCATTTTTTTTCTTTTCTCCTTTGCAATATTTCTATTACTCAGTCAACAGGTATTCCTCTCTCTTCACGCATTTTGTTTTTGTCCTTTGAAACTCGTCGTTTATATTGTATACAAATATTATTATGGTATAAATTACCAAAGCCCAAGAACAATGAACTCTTATAATCCAGACGGTGTGATTGTGTTTCCGATTATCACTGACGTTCGTGAGACATTTAAGAATTCAAAAGTGTGGTGAAATATTACATTAATTTATATATTGGACATAGAAACTATATTTAATACTATTTCGGATCGCAGTGAAAACTCGAGGATTTAATGGAATTCATACATTTTTTGTCGTACATCATTCTATCCTAAATTCACGAAGATCATTCACAAACGTGCATGTATATTTTTATTATGAACGTGCAAACTTTCCAAGTGTAATATTAGTTTTAACGTATTTTTAGTTCTAGAGACATTCGCTATAATGCGTTTTCACACGTTGCTTTTCAAAGTAACTAAAATATACATGTGAGATAAAAAATAATATTATTCTACCCTTTTACACATTCTAACAACCCCGCAGAGACTCCTGAAAAAAATTTATATTTTGATTAACATCTGGAACTTATTCCCATGAATATTTTCGTATAACTCGTGAAATCATTCTTTGGATTCAAAATCAATCCACTACATAACATAACATTTTTATTTATAGTATATTAAACGAAACAATTTTTTTTATTGATATTATTATTATTATTGCTATTTATTTTATTTATACACAGTACCTACACACTCTTATGTTGTAATAATAAAAATTTTAATGAATTACATTTTCAATACGGTAACAGTGGCGACTCTAAGGGGGGGGGGGGTGACTAGGAGGCCATGCCCCCCAAACTCCAAAAAAAAAAACAAAAAAAAAAAAACGGGAATTCAATATAATATTATACACTATTATTGACTTGTGTACTATTTTGTATAATATTTTGTACTAATGTAGGTAATATGTGGCACTGATGTTGAAGCATTTGAATAAATATATAAATATATAAAAAAAAATGTATATGAAGTTTATGCCCCCCCCCCAGAATCAAAACCTCAAAACCTAGAGCCACTAATGTGCGGCAATATGGACTTTTGGACTTTTTACGTACATATTGTACATATCCACATACTTCATACGAGTACATAATACATTTATACATTATAAATACAAAACTACTCAAATTTTATAAGTAACAAACAAAAACAGTTCTTAACTTTGCCTAAGTAATATAATAACAGTTGCACTCAAATAAGTCCATGGTAATTTTGTGAATTAATTATATTG
>JAIPRK010000608.1:132716-165532 GCA_025469195.1 Chaitophorus viminalis
ATCAAATGTGTTTATTAAATTGAGTTTATTACCTATTAAAATGTACCGTGTACACAATATGTAGAATCAATAGGTTTTATTTTAAAATCTCAGGATTTTGTGATTTTTGTGATAAAATAACTATTAACTTTAAGTATTAAGTAATAACAGTGCTGCAATGAGTAATGATTAATGGCCATATATCATTGGTGTATTGAATTTTAATATCGTTTATAATGGCTTGCTTTGCTTAGGAATATCTAAAATCAAAATTTGGTTCACAAAATCGCGCATTTTCATCTTCTTATTATGCTAAATTTGAGTGGCTAGAGTATAGCTAGGTAGTATCAAGAAAAATGCTGTATTTTGTTATGCTTGCCGCATGTTTGCAAACAATTTTGGTTATACTGAAGATACATTTATCAAAACTGGGTTTAATAATTGAAAAAAAGCAAGTTATTTAATTACTATTACTCGGTTATTATGTGACGTCTATTGCAATTGTTTTATTTTTTCAATTAAATTAATTTACAGTTCATCTTCAAAATTAATGTCTCATACTGGTACTAAAATACATGTACAGAGTACTACAAGATTGTCTGAATATGCGTTCAGTAAGAAATTAGGATCTTTTGTTTAAAATGTCTATAGCTAATAAAAAATAATAAATAATAATAAATAATAATAAATAAAGAAAAAAAATAATGATTGTAGCAAGAAACTGCATGATTACTATCAAACCTGATTTTGATATTAATGATATTAGCAAAGTGATCGAAAAACATGTTTATCCCAATCTTTATAAGTTGTTACAAGTAGCAATAAGTATTCCCATAAGCTCAGAAACTTGCGAACGATCATTTTCTTCTATGAGGCGTATCAAAAATTGGTTACGAACCAGTATACTACAAGACCGTTTCACAAATTTGGCAGTTTTGAATATTGAGAGAGATGTTGTTAACTCATTAAATGATGAAGACATTTTAGAAGTGTATTGTACTAAAGACAGAAAATTTTTATTAATATTATTGAGTTGAATTTGTGTATATGTATCATTAATGTGTATTATAGGAGAATAGTTATGGGGGTATAGGGGGTGTGAGGGCTTAGCCCACGCGGGTCGGTGTGGCCTTGATATTTTTAACCCCCCCCCAAAAAAAAAAAAATAAAAGCTCTAGTTGCGCCTATGCTGTGTATGTAGGCGGAATTATAGCAACTGCAGGTCTGTATCAGCAAATTGTATCTGATGGAACTTGTACCGCGGCAGGTACGTATTTGTTTTTCGTATGCAGCCATGCAGGTACCCATAGTCAACGACCGCGGTCTTTCAGGCTAATTGATAATTATACCTAAACGTAGAGGTACCAGTGTAACTTACCTGCTATCGAATTTCAGTAAATACCTACCTAGGTACTAAATACTGCGTTTTTGTCTAATTTGTTCCGTAGCGGACTTTCTCTTTGTATGTTGTACTTGAAATAATAATACGTACAAGTAGAATAAGTATTTTATTACGATATTGATAAATAAAGTCGCTCAAAAATATTAACCAGCTAAAATTGTAACCCGGCTCTCCAATTTTGTATAAAATAAGTAGTAAGCACCTACCTATACCGACCCTTGTTCGTAAGACGCGCGCTTAGAATTGAAACTTGAGTGTTTATTCAATGTACATGCATAGTGCACAAAGTATATTATAATATAGTACCTATATAGGTAGGTACTTAGATTATCGTGACATCGTGTTATCGTTTAATCGAAAACAATAATCCTTTATCGTAGCACATATTAAAAAAAAAAAAACTGCGACGTTGATTGCGAGAAATAATTACGTTGAACCACAACTATAGATACAGTATAGATATATCTATACATAGTACCTATCTATAGTCGTGCGTTGAACGCAAAACGTAGCCCATTACTTCAGTTACAACTTTAAATTACGTTTATACGATGACATCTACATATCTGTAAACTGGGCCGTGTTTAGAATTTTGCCTGCCCGGGGCAACGAAATTGAGCCGTCCCCTCCAACCCATAAGAATTGATATAGGTATTATATTTCTTACATAATATTATATAATGCACGTAGAGGTAGTTTTAAAATTGGCCGCTAGGGGCAACACGGGGCAACACCTCTCCCTAAATTCAGCCCTGCCCGTAACTGGTATTTTACATACAGTACATATAATACTATATATCTATACTGCAAGGATAATGGGATCGCACGTAATATAGATCAAAGTAAATTTTTAATTACAATTCTCTAAATTATGTATATGTATATAAATGCAATATATACATCATTTAGTATATAATACCTACTGTCGGGGTATCATTAGTAAATTGCTTGTATAATTATACAGACAAAGAAAAATAAAATTATAAATTATTATAAGTTTAACGAAGCCAAAAATATCACTTAATTGGAAAAGTTGTTAAAAAATCCGAATTGCCTGGGTTTTTTACCATAGAACAAGGTGATAAGACTTTAATTATAGGTTCAAACGATTTTACTGAATTCCGCTATCGTTATACCAAGTACGAGTACCTACACTCAGACTCAGTTCAGATCTAAGTACATAGGCGTAATTTAGGGGGTACAAAGGGTGCACTTGCACCCCCTGAAATTTTAGAGGGGGTGCAAAACTATTATTTTGCACCCCTTACATTTTCTATATTTATAATGAATAACTTGAATGAAAAGCATCGGGTTATAGATTCAGAAATGGTTATTGACGAATTCAATGCAGCAGCATGGTACTGTACATGGTAGAAGGTTAAGTTTAATTTAATGTGTTAATTAGTATGTATTAACATTCAATGTAATAAATCACAGTGTTGAATGTTGACTAATTATTTAAATAATAAAATTTACTTAGTTCGTATTAGTTTATTAAATTATTATATTTATTTAATGATAATACTAAATTGTGTATAAAATTTTGATGGAGGATTGAGTTAAAATATTGGTAAAAAAAATTGCAAACGAATCGAGGGAGTTTGAAATTTTGTAGACAGTTTGCACTTTCCAGAACAATTTTGCACCCTCTAGATTTTAGCAAAATCACGCCAATGTCTAAGTATATATATATATATAAGCTCAGTGAATAATATATTAATATGTACCTAACATAATAAATTAAACATATACAAATTAAATGAAGTTAAATACACAAAAAAAAAAAAAAATATAGGCAATTATTTTATGGATTATTTAGGTCCATCTAATTTCAATGAAATGCCATTGCATTTAAAAGAAAATATACGTTCTATAATGTTAATAAAAATTCTAAACATATAATGAATAAAAAATCTATTGTAAACTGGTTATTAAGTGAACTCTAACTTTAGATTTTTATTATAAGTTATAAAAAATTATGTATGTAGGAATGTTGCAGTTTTAGAATTTAAATTGTAAGTTATAATTTTTAAGGAGCTTGTATAACTCATTTATCCCACCACAAGCTTAGCTTTAAGGGATGTATTAATTGTATGTATATTTCCATTAAAATATTGATGTATCTAATGTATAAATAAAATAAATTGTTTTTATGAAAACAAAAAAAACCCAGCATTGGTTTCGACGAGTATATTGTATGTTTTGAAATGCTGTATTGTCTAAATATTATTATACGTTGTTATTACTATTGTTACTATTATTACTATTATGTTATTATTATTTGTTTTGCCAAAAATCATAACATGGTATTTTTGGCGTTGGTAAGACTTGCGGTCATGCGGTGTTTTTGAGCGTCGTGTACCGCATGCGGGGGGGGGGGTGCCCAGCGATGTGTTTTTTTTTCCACGGTTGTCGCTCCGGAAGCAGCGAACAGTATTTTAAAAGAGCTAGAGGAAAATATCTTGGACAAAAGTTGTCCGAGACAATAAAACCAATGATATACGATATATGGACGGTTTTTTCTCCCTCGTTTTGCTCGCGGCTGTAAAAAAAAAAAAAAACAATAATAATAAATAAATACACAACGGGTACTGCGCACGGGGCAATGGTGGCAAAAGGGTGGTTGTTTTAATACTGACGTCACGTCGAATGTTGCATTACATTACACGGCTGTATTATTACAGTGATCAGCTGCGAGATGTCTGCGTATTGTATTATAAATAATATTTACATTATTTAGTGTACGTAATAATATTATATTTGTGGTACCAGAAATAACTTGCTTAAAAACATCTCGGTCATTACTATAATATTAACATTGTTTTAACAACGACAGGAACACTGCTGGAGCCTGACAGGTTCAGGTTTCAGCTCACAACAGACGTATATAATATATGGGAACACCCGTGTTTTAGTAGTCTATACAGTGTACATAATATTATATGATCTTCGTTTTATCTCCATGTATAATATTATACACATTTACGTCTATGCAATAGTTATAGTAAGTGTGCCAAAAAGTATATCTCGTTCGTCTGCTGCTGCAGTAAATATTCCGTCTAATTCGTTTTGGTCAAACAATACTGATTTTAGATTCTGAACGGAGTGATGGAATCTATTGATTTTACAATGATGTGTGTTTTTTTTTTTTTTTTAATTTTTTTTTTTTTGTGTCTGACGACATCTTTTTTGGCAGTAAAAATGCTTCAATTTTCTTAAACAGCAACTTTCTGAAAGAAAAGTGAATGTAGATGGTACATGGGCAAGTTAAATATCCAACTTTTTCAATACTTTTTAAAAAAATCGAAAAAAACTATAAAAAAAATTACAAAAAACTGGGAAATTTTACGCAAAATCACGTTTTTACAAAATACATTTTTTTACAATGCTCTAACTCAAAAATTAAAAACCGTAAAAACTTGAAATTTTTACCAATCTTTATAATCGCGTTCTCTATACATGGTTAAGTTTTCAAAGTATTTTGACATATTTTAACTTATTTAAAGACAATTTAAATTTTTGATTTTTGTAAAAAAATTTTTTTTTACATCTATAAAATTTAATTGGCTGACCGAAATCTCTTGAAAATTTAATACAAGGTATATATTAAGTTAAACTAGTCGTAACTAAAAAATATCGGAGATCGTCTCATTCAAATTTTTTTTATAAGCCCATAAAGCTCAAATTTGTATAAAATGTGTCAAAATCACGATAATTTGCAAGTTATTTTGTAGATAAAAATTCATAAAATTTATTCTGTTCATACTTAAGGTTCAAAATTTTAGCACTAGGTTATTCATAAGCTACTCTTCATAAATCTATAAAAAAAATTCTACCGGACTTAAAGGAAAAAATGTTATGACTGTTTGAAATTTAAATTTTTACAAAATTGCATTATAATTCAATTTAAATATAAAATACTATATTATTATTATATATACATTTTAGACAAATATATCAACTCTGTTCAGAATCATTATTCGTATACAATGATATTTATCATTGCATTTAAATTTAACAGATCCATTGTAATAATGACCTATCCTATAAACGAGGTGCACTCCACCCCCAACTGTAGAGCAAAGCGAGGCCCATCCGTTTTTTAAATTGAAATGTTCAAGTTAAAATTACATAAGGTAAAACGACGTGTGGTTGCGACACTCGAATCCATGAACAAATATTTAAACTCCAACGCCGCCGTGGTTCATGGCATATTTATTCCTAATGATCAACCCTTGTCATCGTCTAATAATTATTATACAATATAATATGCGTATTATATTATACGTATATGCATACGGATTTATGTTTCTACTCTTGTAGTTTACTTAGAATAAACTTTGTAGACAATTCCGATTACTGTCAATCATTTATATAACTGTTCATCGACTTAAAAGTTTCAAGTAGAAACCCAGTCTTCAATAGTTCTCTATAACAATATAAAATTGATGAAAAAAAAAATCTTGTGATCTTTTACATTTTATTATTATTATTATTATTATCAAACACTGTATGAATGCATTATTTATACTTGACATATTTCTTCAAAGGAATGTAACTTCAAAGATATATAGTATTATTTTCAATTACAAAGACAACACTCGTAACCTAAATACTTCTACTTATATATAAGTGCAAGACGATGTCTATTTAGTTTATTATTACAATTCAACATTCGTCATTGTGTATAATAAAATATTGTTAAAATGTAATTAAAATATTATAAAATATAATTTATCTTCTACTTTTATACTTTAATAATTTTCATTACCTATTCAAACCTTTAAAGATTTTTTTAAAATATATTAATTTCTGAAATGCATTTCAGCTAATATTAATCGACTTTTGTGCTTATATATCCTAATTCGTAAACAATTAAATTATATTTTACATTAATGTAATAATTATTATTAGTTATTACTGATATAAAAAAATATTAATATTGTCTATTGGCACTTTTAAAAATCACAATTTGATTACAGCTATTTCATGTAAATTATATCCGTAGATAGTGAATATACTGTAATTTTATGTATTACAACGAATAAACTTTTTAGTATTACTGATTGTTCAATAAAACTTATAGTTTTAACAAAATAAAATAATAATAAAACAATCAATAACTGCGTTGCATTGGAATTATATTGCTATAGTATATATATATATATATATTCAATGTTCGCAAATATTATCAATGGTTTTAATTTTAACAACTTTATAGTGTTTAAAAGTGTAGGTGACTGTGGTGGATTGTTGATTGTGGTGATTGTGGTTGATTGTGGTGTTGATTGTGGTGATTTTCTGTAAACAAAATCTAATTTATAGTAATTTTTTTATGGATTGAAATACCTAATATTAATAGAAATTTATAATTTGAAAGGCTTTCAACTAATTCATCGAATACAATTTCTTCTACAAATATTTTCTTTTGCATATTCGATCGTAAAAAATGTGCTAATTGGTCTTGTATTAGAATTAATCTATAGCATAAATTCCGTACATATGTAACTGTAAACTAGTCGTACGTAGCCTCTATTTTATAAAAGAATTACGTAGATCGTATGAATACTTATTTAAACAGTTCTGGCGGTAATTCACGCCTTCTTCATCATCACTGCTATGTATATGCCGGTTCAACCGCACATAACATTTCCATAAACACTGCGTAATATATATTTTTTTATTATTTCACAAAAATCCATTTATTTCCAACCATTCATACGTTTTTGCTGTTTTCTTTTTTTTTTTTTTTTACTTTTATGTTTCTAATATATCGTGAAATATCACATTGCCGGATTTCCTTAGCAGTCCTCCCCGAAAACTATATTGCCCATTTTGGCACCAGGCGCGATCTTTTCCTCTCCTCTCTGCAGCCCCGTGTTATTACCGTTATTATTGCACGTGTGAACCTGACAGGCGAAAGGGTGGTAGAAAGTTTCAGGGCTTTTTATATTATTCACGGTCGACACGCAAAGTAATTTCGTCAAACCCGCACATTAAATTGCTTTATGTTTTGGAATCCAAGTTTCAAAGTCTTGCGGCCAAGTATAAAGCGTATATATTATTTATAGGGAACTATATACCGGGTAAACTTGTAACTTCCCATCCTCCGCCACGTAAAAAAAAAAAAAAAGTAAATTTAATACAGTTTTCCAGTTCTGGATTGAAGGGGCCCGGGAACGAAGTAGAAAAGGATAAAATGAAAAGAAACGCGAATTCGTTACTCATAATGTAATAATAATACTACTGCGCACCGTAAAAAATGATCGGTATATAATATACGGTCCATTCGTGTGTAAGAAACTCAGTGGTAGGGACGGTGTATGTAAAATGCGTCAGAGATTTCACAGTATGAGATAGGTCATCCTATACTGCGTGTATATATGTATACCAGTGGTGTACGCAGGGGGGGGGTGTTTTGGATGTTTAAACCCTCGCCGAAATATCAAGAACAAAAAATATATTACCTGACCAACAAATATATTACAAATCCATAATGGTCAAAGTACCAAGACGTATTGATATTATTTTATAATGTAAACTGCAATAATCAATTAATACATATAATATGTGTATATACTATAAGTATCTAAATACAGAGTTATACAGTATGAATAGAATGATATTTATGAACATTCTTGTTTCTCCCCCACCCCCTCCAAAATATTTTCTTGCGTTCGCCCCTGGTCTATCTATCTATCTATCTATCTATATATATAATGAATATGCACCGTTGGATAATGTCGATGCGTGTATGCGCGTATACTATAAATAATATCGTATTTAGCACACATTTCGCAAAGAGCCGCGCACTGTGTGAACGGGAATTTCACATGAAAAACTGTGAACGCAGACGAACATCATGACGTCTGACCTCTCCACTCGACCCTATGTGATATATATATATCTGTTTGAACTTACCTGCCGTTTTATTTCCTCACGTATATGTGTAGTATTTTTAGGCGGTCGGGCAGTGTATCCTTATATACGTATCTCTTTCGGGTACTTTTTATGCCAATACCTACGCG
Source organism: Chaitophorus viminalis (assembly GCA_025469195.1). NCBI lineage: Eukaryota > Metazoa > Arthropoda > Insecta > Hemiptera > Aphididae > Chaitophorus > Chaitophorus viminalis. Next base: position 141,126 of record JAIPRK010000608.1, read on the forward strand.
CAGGAGTTATGACAGTCGTATCCGTACTTATATTACTGTATACATATGTATTACAGAAATTCGCAGTTCGGGATTCAGCAGTAAAAATATTTATGTATTTATTATTTTGTACAACGCGTGCGCGCTCGTAGCCCAAACACATTGAGCGTTATACGTATTATAATATTATCATACTTTACGAAGACGACGACGTGACGCACGGTATGGTATAAAATAATGGGCCGTGGAGAACTGTTCTTCAGGTATACAGCTGCTGTTGGAACATTCTACCGAATCATAAACTCGTTGATTCACTGATATACAAACGACTATATATATAGGGCCCTAAAGACAAAAGTGTCTCGTGGGAGGAGGATATAGTTTTGGCAAAATATCAGAGCCAAACGCGTACCCGAGAGTTGAGATTACGGCCTAAATGAAATGTTTTTAATACTACAAATATTTATACATGTTGCACACACACTTATACACACACACACACACACACACACACACACACACACACACTCATACACACTCACACACACTCACACACACACACACACACACACACATATATATATATATATCAGATTCGTGCATCGCGTTCCTAAATTTAATACTATGTACCTAAGGGTGATTTTTTTTTTATTATAATTTAAACGTATATTAATGTTTACAATATTTCTTTTATCAATAACAATCGCGTACAAACATATTTAATTAAAATCGAAAATAAAAATATTCCCCTCCCATGATAATATAATTTATACCTATTTTTACTTGTATGTATACACAAGGATAATAAACATTAAATATATATATATATATATATATATATACCTATGTAATATTGCATAATATATTCTAATACGTTTTGAAATTTTAACGTATTTTAAAATAAATAAATTTTTCAATAACCTTTGAGTGTTGATATCCAAAATCATTAAGTATATGTTGAACGATTATACGACTTAAAAAGTTAACTTGGTGTTTCATGTGTAAATCATTACAAATATTAAAATAATAATAGCCTTTATAGTATATATTTCATTAGTTATTCAAATTATTTGTATATTTTTTATTTTATTTTTAAACCGTTGGATTGGTTTAGTCGATTTTTTTTACAAGACGTTGTTGTGGACTATCAAAGTTTTACTTTGCAGTAGTTCCCGTTGTCTTCAGCTTGTAGGTTCTTTCGAGGGGGATTGATGGTTTCATTCTCTGGACAATCCCCAGCCTAGATAGTTCAAAGAGAATACCCGCGTTCTAACCGACAACAGTGCGCGTAACTCGGCCAATCAGTTAGTTATTTATTGACGTTTTATTGCAATTTACTATTACCAAACAGAAAAGTATTAAATACCTAGTTTATTTGATATGTTTAATGTATACAAAAAAAAAAAAAGAAAAAAAAAACAAAATGTATAGATTCACATTGATTAAATCGTTACAAATAACCGCGATGATAGTATCAATCGTATATCATATTATATTATATTCATATAATAATATAATCTTACGATTGTCTTACTCGTTTGTTTTGCAGGCGATGGCCAAAGCACGGATTCGCCTGGGTTCGAGCTTTTCGATTCGGACAACGGCCACGATCTGACGCTATCACCGCAAACGTTTACGGCTAATACCACAGCCGACTCGTTTTTAGTCAACGACAACTCAAACAGCATAGGCATGCCCGTGAACGAGTCCGACACAGGTACAGTGAATAATAATATATAATTCATGGCTTTGGCCGAGATTTTAACCATTTAAAAATTAAATATTGATATATAACTTTTTATTCCGTAGAAATATCTTTGAAAACGTATTACTATGTACATACATATATACATTATATAAGTACACATTTTTAGGTCACAACAGTAATATTCTGTTGGTACCCACTTTGTTATACTTATAAATTATTCCGTTTGTAAATACTGACGTTAGAGAATAGGTTTTAAAGAAAAACTCAACGGATGATAAAAAATACAACAATTACATTACTGTTTATTATTATGTTATGTATTATATACCAATACATCACGATACATAAACAGCTACAATGCTGCTAATCGTTGACAAAGGAATCTATTGTTGTTTAAAGAAATTTACAAACATTCCGTAGGTAGTTCCCGTAGTTGATTTTATAAAGTATGATTTTATATAAAAGTATTATATTATACCTGTACAAATCGTCAAATACTCAACAAATAATAAGTACATTGATAAAATACTTAAACATAAATGTTATATGTTTTAAGCTGGTCGTATACTGGGGGAAAAAACTACAATAAACATGTAATAGTAAATATTATACATTTTAATAAAAACCTTAAAATTCAAGTCAAAATACTAATTCTATTACTCTATTACATATGAAGTATTAATATTTCTGAAAGTTTTCCACTCCATATAATATTCATTGAAAACTTAGTAACTATAGTATATAAACACATAATACCATTATCATTTAAAACCTAGAGTACCTATACTACAACTTTTACTATTATATATTAGATGTGCAGTAAGTCGCAGTAATATTGTAATGTATCGTATTATATTATTTTATAATTAAATCTATATAATTGCTATGAAAATATTATTTTTTAATTATTTTCATGTTTAAAGAAATATTCAATAAATATAATCCAAACACAATAACAATTTCCGAATTACATCGCATTATAATTAATTTATCAATTAATTTATATAATAGCATTGAATAGAATAGATAGTGTTATACTGATATTTAAATTTATGAAGTACACAATTCAATGTAAGGCCTATATTTTCATCAACTTTGTATAAATCTCGTGACATTATCAGTGTATGGAAATTACGGGGGTTTTTTTTACGACTTTGGGGATATTTTGATATATGTTTTTTTTATTTCGAACTCTATACCTCTCCAGTGCACCCGGTGCGTTTGATCACGAGTAAATTCTACACCGCTTTTTCCTTTCTCACCCTACTTTGCGCACGCACACACACACACACACACACACACACACACACACACACACACACACACACACACACACACACACACACACACACACACACACACACACATACATATACACACACATAAACACATAAACATACAAACAAACATACACGAATACATACGTACGCAATAAATACGCATAGCTCGAAAACAACTGCCGTGGGAACGATAAATAAATTTGGGGAAAGTTTTGGTTTTGGCGCCCAACAACCTTGCCCCCTCTCTTTAACGCACCCCCTGCGAATCCTTAGTCCATGCGTAATTTAATAGTTTCAATCCCACCCTGGTGGCGGCAGCAGCGGTGATTTAGCCGCATTCTAGGCTACAGGATAAAAACTCATAATTCACGATATTGCAGGATGTATAAATGCGCTCGTATCAAACCCTCTCAAACACACCCCTTTACAGAAGTAGGTGACCTGTGACGCCAACATTTCTGTATATAAATATTTTTGGTAAAATTGCGTGGTACACTGTAATGTTTTAACATCAACAAAGTGTAAAACGATGTACTTATCAATATATTTAAACCGTTTTTATAATATCGCACTATCTGTACTCTATCGTAATATAAAAAAATGAGACTCATTGGTGGCACGAGACTCCACGGTCCGGTATCTATACAGGAGTGGATGTTCTGAATGTTTTCTCGGTAGATATAAGAAAATAGAAATAAACCGTTGAATATTCTTTCGTCATAGCGAAAATGCATTAATTAATTAACCCTCAATATATTTGTAATTTGATGCATCCAACACCTATTTGTCTCTGTATAAGATAACATTACGAAGTTTTTTATTTTTCAAAACTTTTCTCGTAGAATATTCAATTTTTACTTTAACCCATTCTTAATAACTTTATTATATAAACTGAATGATTTACCAAAATAATATTTAAAGTGAAAATCTTACTGTTATAGTCATATTTTATTTTAAGAATTAAAATGTAGCTGCATGTTTTTAGACTACGCATAAGTCTAGTCCACATAATTATCAAATATTATAAAATTGATATTATTACAGCTTTGCTTTTAATTTGAATACTCATAGCATAAATTATAAATTGCATTGTACTTACTCGAAAATTATTTTGTACAATATGCAAGAAAAGTACCTAAAAAAATACATTTTTAGGCTTAAATAATATTAAATTAAACGCGAAAATAAATTGTAATATGGTTATGCGAGGTAACACTCACCAATTGAACTAATAATGAAGTATAAAAATACTTTTTATACCCTATTTCAAAATTAGGATAATATATTATATATATATATATAGTATTATATTAACACTTTTATTAATATAAACTGATAATCTCATCCAGTCAACCTTTTACTGACTACTTGTTAAAAGTAAATCTGGAAAAAATTGTTGACATAATGTGTGTTAAATTGTGAAAGTTGTAATTTACTTGGATAAGTGTACCTGGAGTAGATAGATAAACGAATTTAAACACTCTACAATGTATTTGTGTAATTTTAAACCGTTGGAATTTGTTTATTTGGCTGTCAATTTTCTCTAATGTAGTCTGTAGTTGATGAAAATTGTTGAAATTCAAAACGAAAACATCGTATTTGATTCTTCGGACTTTTACTGTAATCCAATAAAAAAATAAATAAATACTGAACAAAAACAAATAAAAACATACATGTCGGCGAAAATATTTTTTTATGATTCGGACGAATAAATTATAATATCCCTTTGGAAAACATTTATACGGTTATCATTTAATATAGATTTATTTATGAAATACATTCATAGTCTCCAAATGAATCTTTTATTCATACAGTAAATATAATAAAATCTAAAATAATTATAATAGTATTTTGATAGTTCGATATTGCCTTGTTGTTTATAATTTGAAATTATTCAGGAGACAATTTTCGGTTTTAAAGCAACATAAGAATGCAATATTCAATATAAAAACTTAATCTCTGTTCTGCCACCACCGAGAATCTCTTCACCGGTGTCTCTTTTTATAAAAAAAAAAAAATGGGAAAAAATCGCAAAAATATCTGTATAAGGAAAAAACACTTAAAGTAGCATTAATTAATTAATGATGACAACGTAGGCGTACTTTAGTGTGAAAATTTATTTTTAAACTTGGGTAAAAAAAAAAGAAAACAACAACAAAAGCAGCGTTCAATCTATTGGCGGGACCCACGTGTATAAAATGGGCTGTGTGAAAACAGGTCACGTTGAATGGAATAAAGGACACATACATACCACCCTTGCGCACACAACACGTCTTAGTTTAATTAAACGACAACCGTTGTAGGTATAGGCTAGTGGCAACGGGCTAACGGAAGTATCGGTGAGGGTTGGCAGACAGGTACTTGAGTCCATTGTCGGATTATTCAGATTTATTTAGGTTATGTGCGAGCTTAATGGCAAACAGTAAACAATGATTACCGACGAGTTTAGCGGCTCGGAAGCCTACGTTGTTGTTCGGAGCGCTTTTATCATGTTTAAATATCAGAAATTGCCGGAACGACAATGCCGCCCGAATCTAGCTGTGAAACGACAGTCAGCATCCGAGTTGACTATGCGTGTGTGTGTGTGTGTGTGTGTGTGTATTTATGAATTATTGGTTCCGAAAACCACAGCAAAGCGAGTTTAATATTACGTTTTGGAGCCATTGCATTGGTAGTAAAGTAATTTGAAATTCCGGTGTTGAAAATAATAATCAGTAGAATGTTGAACAATATTACTTTATGTTGAACTACACAGTACTGCACGCAACGCCACCGACCGTTATTAAGCCCCGGGAGCAGATTAATATTTGTGTTTTTAAAATATGTTTAAAGCTTTATAATTATATTTGTACAATGTTCCGAAGTTGATAATATAAATAAGTTTATGAAAAATATTTACTAAATTTGTTTTTGCCTTGTTCAAGTTACAATAAGTAAATATTAAAAGTATATATTGTTTCCTGTATACTCGTATATATTTACTACATATGATTTTTGTACCGGAAATTATACATAAACGGAAGCGAACTGGACAATTGATTGAATAATATTGATTTTTTTTCGTACGGAATTCATTGATCACGAGTTAAGCTTAAGAGAACATCGAAGTTTTTATTTATGTTTTTAATGTTTAATTTAAGACTGATGTATATGCGATTCAGTTTGAAAATAAATTAATTTACAACTAACATTGAATAAATATATAAATAATAATTATCTTAGTTCATAATTACTAAAAATATTGAGTTCTATTTTCAATAATCTCAGCAAATAAAATTTCATTTGATGATTGATTGAAGTGACAGAGAAAATTTTTTCTTATAAAAATATTTAAATACTCATTTGCCATTGATTATCTTATATTGCAAATCAGTGTTTAAATTACGTTAAAGTTTACACAAACAAAGTAACCCATGAATTTATAAATTAATAATTGGCATACGTATCCCATGGTTAAATAAAAATATATAGTATACAAAAATTAATTGCGTGGAAAAAATTTTAGATAAAATTTTTTAATATAAGATTCCAGTAAATATAACGTTTTTATAGAAATTTATTTTGTAATCAAGTGTGGCTAAATATTTTATATTATTCAAACAACAATTATAATACTCCGATTTATTATTGTTAAATGGTTTATTTATTAAATGTGTTAAAATGTAATAACATTTACATACGTTATAGTTATGTTCCACTATTTAAAGTGAACAATATAATAATAAGTATATTTACTGTGTATAAAATATAGACATATGACATATACAATCATCTCTTTATTTCTCTTTTCGTTATAAAAAAAGGTTCAAGTTCAAAACGTTGGTAGAGTTATTGCGATCTAATTGTTGCACAATTTTCGGACTCTCATAAAGTCATAAGCACGCATCAAAAAGACCCCAAGCTATACATGTTGATAAACATATTTTGGCAAAACATGTACTCGTATTCCGTTGCTTCATCATGATCGTTCTACGTGAATAGATGAACAATTATTTTTAATGAGTTCACTTGATGTTCCAAGTAGGAAATTATATTGAATTTGTCCTACATAAAACGTTTCAAAGGTCTGTCCCCCGATGCTTTTATGAACTTTAGAGGAGCTGATGGCCAAGTTATTCACGCATTATATACTAAAGGAAACCTAGCTCCGGAGGCAATATAATTAAGTCCTTTAGTTTCCCATCAGAGTGAGTTCACAAGGATCTATGTCTTCGCCGGAAATAAATAGGCCTTTCGGACTCGCGTGGTCGTCTATTTAAACTAACCTCTTTTGTAGTTACCCTAAATTGCATACCAACTTGGGAGCTCAATATATGAAATAGTCCTTCGCTCCTTCTAATTTAACTTTACAATATTAGGTTAAATAAATATCCATGAATTATTATGTAAAATATTGAATATTATTCTTATCAATAAAATTATTGAGTGGGTAAATTCTAATTTAATAATTTTATGTATATTATATATATCTTCAAAATGATTATTTAACTGAGATGAAATTTATTTCAATTATTTCTTATTTAAAAAGTAATCGTATGCTATTATTTTTACTTTTGATTTTTACCAGAAAATAGTTCTTTATATATATATATTGAGATTGTTTAGTATTATCTTAAATGGATTAAAATTGGAAAAAACGATTATCTTTGTAATCAACTTTACTTTTAAAATAATAAATTATTTTGCAATACCCATAATCAATTAGTTTTTTGATCTATAAATTAAATTAGGGTAATCTTAATAAGTTGGTAATAAACTTAAAAAGAAATATATTATTTTAATTGATATTCTATTGATATCTATTTTAAAGAATAAACTTTAGTAGTATACTTATACTTAGTAGCGATAATGAACTTTACTAAAAGTTACCCGGGATAAAATGTATTTCATGCAGTCTTCTTTATAACCACAACCTGTCAATTATTTCGAAAATACTAGTACATAATATATTATATATTTATTATTTACATAGTATAATGAAAGCACACAAACAATTACTTATTGGATATTAATTGTTATTTAAAGCATATACAAATTTGATAATATTTATTCATACATAAACCTTTTGATCGTCACCTAAACAATTAATATGTTTCAATATTTTAATAATAATTATGTGTATAAAGCAGTGCATACTGCATAGTATAGTCATTTCAAAGTATTCAAAACAATTTATGTTATAGTACTTTTAAACCTAATTTGTTGACCTTCAAAATAGTTTTGCAGGGCTTTGGAAAACACAGTCCCAAAATCAGCCCCACAGGACCAATTTTCTTTTCATCAATTGCAAACTTTCGTTAGGGAGTATGGAAATGAAAATCTTTAATACCTCAAAACTGTTTCAACTTTAATTCTCCCTCAACACACCTCTGGATAATTAAACGATTGAACGCTAGACCATATAAATGTTCTGCGATAGCAATAATGAGTAGCATTTTCTCCAGAGTCATTTTACCGCTTGGTGAACGTAACGCCTTTAGTTTCTTCGATAAAATGTGTTCTCATATTTTGCTGTTAATCATTCAAAATTATAGCATCTCAAAAACATCATTTATTATACTTCCGAGAAATGAATTTGAGATCACATATTGAACTAAATACATTTCTATCGATATTAAGAGAACCACATTTCATGAAGTGAGTGAAGAACGGAAAAAACGTAATAATATAAGATAATTGATCTTAATCTATAGTAATTATGTGTAGGGATGTATGAAATACACTTTAAAATATCAAAATTTATTGATACATATAATCTTTTGATGTATTCAAAACAAAATTAGGCAAGTACATATTATAGAACAAACATATTATTTAAAATCTAAAACAACATTTATACTATATTTATAACAAGTCAATTTTTATTTTCTATTTTTTCTATTATATTTTAGTAAAATTTACTATAACTTAACAATAATATGACTAAAAGATACATTATTTAACAATTAGGTAGATAAAAATAATAGTTATCATGAGTATAATGAGAATACAATTAACAACATGATAAATATAATGATATAATAAAATAAATTTTAATAATAAAACCAACATCCAGAATAGTTACTATTTTTTTTAATGACTGGTTCGGAATGGGTGTAGGGAATGTGCCTAATGAGTAAATGACTGTTAATAGAGTTAAATAAATGTTCATAAAAATATAAAAATACATTAATTAGTACAAAATACAACTTTAACAACGCAATTAAATGATAAACAATATGAAATAATTGAACAGGTTTGAGAGTTGAGATACCTAATTATAATTTATCTTGTTTAACGATTACTCAAAAAGATAAGGAGAGGCTTAATTATAGACATAAATATTCTAAAAAGAAAAAAGTTAATAATGTTTCGTAATTTAAGATTATTTCTTTGATTGAAGCAAGCAACATCTGATTGATTTTCTGAAGTGGGTATAGGAAAATCATCTTTGTTTGGAAGAGTAAGTTTAATTGATTCTAGCTAAATTGAACTGTTTAGAAGCTCAACATTTTTGTATCCCGAGTAACCTTAGTAATTGCCAGGGTGGCTACCAAAGTACAGTGCGCACCTGGTTAGGACATCTCGCGTCTTAGTGCAAGTCTGAAAAGTAGTCTTCCCCTACATCCAATACTACACCTAGAGCCGTAGAGTCAGTATTTTCAGGTATGAAACTGGCAAGTGTGTCACTAAGGTGGGCTTTTAGGCGAATGTAATTTTATGATTCCTTTTCTGGTATCACATAAAAATTAAATCTTGAATTTGTCGTGTTAAGTGAATACCAAAAATCGATTTCGACTTGTCATAATATGTACATTGTTCGATTCTGTCATAATTAATTAAACTTTTATTGGGTAATCTAAGAAAGTGAAATTAAAACAAATCTATTACAATAGTTTCTTTATATTATATAATAGTATAATATTGTACTAAAGCACATTAATTAGTATTGAACAAAATGTATTTTCAAAAGTTTATTGAAAATGAATTTAGCTGATTGATTACTTCTAACTAAATGCTTCCAAGTTTTCAATTAATGCAACTTTTTACCACGATTATTATTCGAAAAGACAACTCCGTTAGCTATTGTTCTATAATTATATTATATTCTTTAGGTTACCTATTTATTATCACCGATATATTAGATGAAATTGAAACCAATTTGATTTACTCGCATAAAGTACAAAGTCTGGATCACTTAATACATAACATTACACTCAGTCACGCGTGGACAGCCAAACTGTACGCACATGTTTTCGTTGCCTCCGTATAATGTTTAAGTTAGTGTCGTTTTAAATAAATTGGAATTATTCGTATCTCATATCAATCGACGCAGTTTTATTAAGCAGTCCCACGACCCCATCGTCTACCAGCCGCCCACACCAACCTTTTTTGAGAAAAGTATATTTAAGTATTGTACATTTAAATTTGGTAAATTTTACTATATAATAGCGTATGGGTATATGCACTATATTATCTAACTAAAAGGCATCACCGAGGCGGTGACCTTTGCCTTCGCGATAAACTACGCAACCTGTGCAACTGATTAACAACTACAACAGATTATTTTTATAACATTTATTAAAAAAAAAAAATATATTCAAATATTCAATTTGTAATTAGTTGCATATATTCGCGTTCAAAAAATAATATATATGACATAAAAGCAAAAGAAGATTAACTGCACAGCAATTTAACTAAGACTAACAATACAATTTAATATTAACAATCAAGGTTAATACAAAAATAAGTATAATACAATTAATTCATGTGTAAAAAAATTAATAGCGAAATCAATTTATCCAAAATTAGTGATAACTACAAGTGACAGTAAACACAGTCACTCAAGTTCATTAAACTCCAAACCTTCAACTTCTCCTCAAATGCTTCAATACGTGAACAAAAAAAAATCATTCTCGTCCATAAACCATTTTGAAATACTTACACCAACTGATTCTTCAGATGAAACCATCGCAGAAAAAATGAAGACAACTGCTATTTCATCTCAAACTTCTAACAAACCACACTCTCCGATTATCGTTGAATTCGATGACTTCCCCGGTGTCTGTAAAAAACTAATAGAACTTATTGGTGTCCATAACGTTTTTGATAAATCGACTGTTGAACATTTTAAAATTCTAACTATAAATGCTGAAACATACAGAACACTAGTTTATTACTTAAAAAATGAAAAATCAAAATTATTCAAATATCAATTAAAAGAGGATAAGCCAATACGTGTAGTTAATAGTGACTTGGGCCTATCTAAACCAACAGACATTGTTGAAAGTGATCTTAGACTCCACGTAAATGAAGTTAAGCCAGTTACTCGAGTTATTCATAAAGTTGGTAATGTCTCTACGCCACTCTTTTTCGTCGAATTGGATTGGGCAGATCATTCAAATGAAATGATTCGACTTGAATCCTTAATACATAAAAATATTGAAAAAGAACAACCACAAAAACCTAGAGTTATCAATGAATTTCAAAACTGTCAAGAATACAGCCTTACTAAATGCTATTGTAAAAATAGCCCTCGATGTGTCCAATGCGGTGACTATCCAAATCTACGCCAAGATCCAATGGAATACGGTTTCAACTCCGACAACCATACTGCGAACTATAAGAGGTGCGAAGTTTACAAAGATATCTATGAACGTAAGAAACCCAACCTAAATAATTATAAATAACCTGTTAACCTATTATTTTTAAGTCTAATTATGTACAAGAGGGCCATCCACGCAATGCCACACCGTCTGATCCTTTATCTAGTCAATCCCAAACTTATGCTCAGACAATGTTTGATCAACTCCCACAATATGCTACTCCTTCCTCAAATCCCGGTATTAATTTATTGACGTCTAGTGTTGTAGACAAGCTATACATCTTACGAATCCGTCAATCTCATCACTTACTCAATTAATTTTTAATTTATTAAGTTAAAAAAAAAAAAAATGCATAATTCATATGCTACAAATGTGTATCTTCGAGTTATACAATCTAATGCTAATGGTCTTGAAAATAATCATATTATTGAAATGTGTATTACACGATAGTTAAAATGACATTGCTTTTAACAGAAACGCATTTCATCAAATGTTTCAACGTAGTCCTAAACTAAATGTCACCATTGGGTGGCTCCTTAATTGCATGACATATTTTTAATAGCTACTGGTTTGCCCAATACATATAATTTTTGTGTTTGTTTAGTATAGATTGTATATTTAATAGATCTTATTCCTGGGGTAATACCAAAAACGAAATATAAAGATACGTATACCAAAAGTGTTTAAACTGTTTAATTTTATTATTACGAACTATGTTTGAAGCTCATCATTATTTACCATAACCATATATTATAATATAATGTTATATTACACGCTATTCACTTTATATATTTTATCGTACAGATATTTTAAAAGTTATTTCTTCGGAAAGTAAAAAAAAATAATATTACATCAACCTCGGATTACACGGAAAGGGATATATTATAGTATTATTAATTTTTCAAACGGCCATCGAGTTATACGTGATTTTTACTCCTAGAAACCATATCATATTATATTTTCGATAGCTCATCGGTTCGCAGACGGTTTTCTAACCTCGTTTTATTATGAAACCAATCATATATCGTTCACAATATGCGCCGTTGTCCTTTGGGTTTGTCAAATGCGTCACGACTCGCATTTGATTGTGACTCTGATTTGGCTATACATCCAACAGTAAATGGTGTAACACGCATGTACCGCGGTGTATAAACCATAACAAATAGCACCACCATCACGTGATGTATATTTATTTTTGCGTACGTACCCACGTTTCGCCCTGTAGATGGGTGTACTGTAAATGTGCGATTATTTATTGTTTCGACGTGAATAGTTTGCCGTTGAATAAAAAATAAACGGGGAACGTTTTTTTAATGTTACTGTACCCGCGGAGTTGGAAGGCTCTCGTAAATGCCAGTCGTATCTACCAACTATTACGTATGTATATATATATATATATACACGATTGCGCCACTAACTCTAGAAACTTCAAAACCTATTTTGTCGGGTAGTTTCGGATAATATTAAACGTTCTCGGGAAGGAGGTCGTGAATTAACAATAAGGCAAGCGACCCGACCGACCGTACACGCCATTTTCTGGGCACGACGAGATCCCGCGTGTGTACTGGCGTTTTCGATAAAACGTGGACCGCGCGTATTATTGCATATTTAATCGTTCCAAATCGGACTAATTATGATAGATGGATAAATGCCAGGTATAATCCGATCGTCCAAATACAATTATTGTGGTTGTTTTTTTTTTTTTTTTTTTACCCGTTACTCCGCAAAAACGATCGACCGAGGGAAAGCGACGGAGGGTTGTAGCTGCAGTAATCAATTTACGCGAATTTATCTCTTTTATAATAACATTTACCTACCCTACAAATTGGCTTATTTTTTGTGTATCTCAATTATAATATATTATACATGTGTATTATGTGTGTGTATATGTGTGCGTGTTTGTTTACACTGCATGGAGGACAAAATCAATTATTTAAAATATTCGATGATGTCACACGAAAATCATAAGTTTTCTGACGAACATATAGCTACTCATATAATTATCATTGTCTTTACGGATGCACGATAAATTTAAAATTCGTAACAATGTGTCACTCCCTAACATTTATATATCTGTAACGGAAACGCATTTTATATAATATGGACTGTAATTGAAAATGGCATATAAAATCACAACTATTTATAAGTGTGTATTTGTATTACAAAATTGGAGGTTTTTTTTTTGTTTTTATAAATATCAAATAATAAACGTCAGTGGTTTTATAAAATAAATGTATTTAATCTAAAAAAAAAAAAAAATTAAAAAAATTATGATAGAAAAAACTGTGCTTTTTGGGTTCCCGCCGCGCCGGTTCGGAGCCACTTCCCAACTGAACTCTATGTAATAAATTAATATGTTATACCCCCGGAAAACTGTAATGCAATAAGCTTTTCCCATTTAATTCAATATGACTTCCTATTTATTTTCCATATAAACTATGATCTCATAAAAATAATTATGAATTGTTTGTCTAGAGTTTAGCTAAGACATTAGCCATAATATGGTTATAATATTATATATTTTATATTACATACATTTTACATACCTAAATACACGGTTCATTACTAAAATACACATCCCAAAGTACCAAAACATGAAAAAACCGGTTGAAATTTTCATGTTTTTATGTTCTATACTTCAATCTCACAATGAATTAATTGCTTTTTTTTCGTAAATTTATAACCATTCCAATATTTATGTAATCTTACACAGGGGTTGGTAATCTTATTGATCTTTAATAACACTGTTTCTTTTATTTTAATTCTTCTTTTGTGTGCCTTTAAACAGTACATATTTTAATAAATGGTTAGTCATGATACCGTACAGCATTGACTAAAACACCAATAAACCTTTTTTAATTTTAATATTAAAAACGTTGGTGTTCAGATTCATTTGAAATCAATAGTACAAAAGGATAACGGATTACTTATACTACACATGAACTGCTGCAGCAAACCTATGCGCAGCGTTTAAAATATTTTATTCATTTTTATATTTTTCATTAATTCATAACCGATTGGAATACACCATATAAATAATTAGTCAAAACAATTGAAAAGGGACGAAAATATGGACAATAATAATGGAATAACGTGTCAGCGGCAGGAAAGGTATCTATGCACAATAATAATAATAAAAATAATATTAATAGCTAGTATGTTAGTAAATAAATGAGTATTTCCATGCAACTAAGTGAGTGTTTGGTTGTCTAGACGTACCCCTCTTGAGCTATGGTTAAGTAGAACAGCAGCTGTTATACCTAAGTAGTTTAATTAAATGTGTGTTGGTCGTTATGGAGTGCGTTTCACCGCACTAAATATCACCGTCTAAAAATCCTAAACACGTCATCGACATGGCCGTACACCACGCAGGGCGATGTAAAAGACTGAGTACATCATACCAGTCTCTCATCGCGTAAAATTCGACCAATCCGCTAGTAATTGTTTTCGCTTTATTTCGCGATAATCATTAATGATTATTTCGCCTGATCTCTATACTCATATAATAATATATCTCCACATAAACCGATACACGAGGTGAAGTTTTCCGGGTCGATGTAATATTTATGAAAAAATATACGTTTCATACCCACACAATATTATATATATATATATATATATATATATATATTTACGATATTACTAAACCTACGGTAATATTATTATAACAACATAATATTATACAGATACCTATATGCATTCATCACATTTTGTATTAATATCGCTTTTGGACTTAATGTTATGCACCTTCGGGCAGGCGATACGCACACCGGTCGAGGCGCTATACGTAAAAGTCCGGATCCAGAATTAATGCTTGTTCGAATATATTTAATTAAGCGAGACCGGCGTGATTCCCCTATGGGAAATACAGCTTCGCGTACACAACGTATAATATTATACGCGTGTGCCATCTCATTCATACACAAACACATGCACACGCACGCACACCCGCGTTATAGTAATGTATAAATACATATACATGTATATTATATGTAAATGTAAACGTTTTAAACCGCCCCGTCGTTCGGGTTTGCGTGGTATACAGAGCAAAGTAGAGGGGCGCTTTTACATCAATATTTAACCGGAATTATGAATAACAAAAAAAAAAAAATGTTTAGAGTTTATTGTTGAAAATATCATTATAATGAAAATCGCCTGATATATTGTACAATTTTAGTTCAACGCTATATACCGGTACGGATTTAAACGACTTATCGACGCATTTTTTTACCCTATATATAATATACATGTCGCCATTGACCATATTAAAATGGTCCAAATCCACCGGTATAACTGTCACATATAAAGCATATTTAGACCTTATACATATGTATCATCTACGTAGATGTATGTTCCAAACGCTTTTTGTTTTTCGTAAGTTTACCCGTAAACTATATAAGTAGTATATATACGAATTAAACCAACGCACTAAAAGTTTCAAACAATCTATGTCTAAATATGTATGTTTTAAAAGTATGATCACTTTATAACTACGTACCTATAATTGATACGTTTTACTAAGTTATATTTAATTTAATTTAAATATATATTTATATTTTTAAAAACGATATAGTATTATTTCATAACCTCTTCTCGGAATAAATGAACTACTTGTTCACAACTTTTCCCATAGAGTCGCTTTTCGTTATAATAATATGTAATCGTATTTCATTATTACAAAGCACCTAGTTTGTGCAATAAATGATTACATTAAGAATGAACCAAATACTGGTAAGAAGATCATTGTCACCTTGTGATACTTAATTTTTAATATATTAATAATATTTAGACTACAATCTAAATCAAAACTTAAACGTATTGTGAATAATTATAGTAATAAAGGGTAATTCCATGTACGAAATTAATTTGCATTTAATAGGATTATTTTACATACAAAAAATATATAACACGATCCATATAGTTGAACTATTTGATGGAGCTCATTTTAATTATTCTGTAATGTATTTTCTGGCTGTTCTTTTGCATTTAATGAATCTCGGCTTTCGGCTACTCTTGATTTATATTTTTATTATTAAGTATATAACTTTATTTTTATTTAATTTAAAATAATCATAAAAATAAAGTTATTATAAATGTATTTGAATAAACAAATTATAATAGCTTTAAAATAATTTTAGTTTTGAAAAATAAACACTTGTATAAACTATATTATATTATATAGTTCATAGAAATCTTTTAAATAGTATGGTTAGCTATAACTCGTATGTGTACGATTTTTATACACATTTATTATGAATAGGTACTCTAATAATAGTTTCTTACAAATTTTTCACGACAAAAACTTTAATTTCTGGAAAATCAAATTAACATTTTTTTTTTTTTCATTCATACAATAATCATTATTTGTTTTTTATATTTTATTTATTATTACAAAGCAATACGCTTGTATGCATTATTTATTCAATGTTACAGATTGTATTTATTAATGTCTCTATTTATCCTTTTAATACCAGTGTTTTCAAGTCAACCACAATACTACTTAAATATTTTTTTTCTTAAAAAGTAACTTTTCTATAGGTATAAAAATTGATACATTTTCGGTTTAAAATATTAGATTTTTATTTGTTATTTATTTAAGAATGTTAACAACTACCCAATTGCAACTGTTATTATAGTATACAGACTACACAGTTTTTTTTTAATAATTGTATTTCTAGATAACTTCAAAGAGAGTTTGTATTTCATCGATAACAAAGAAATGTTCTCTTTCACCAAAGTAGAGAATACAATACTTTGAGTTTGACTTTAAAAGTTTGATTACTGAAATAACTGTCATTTTCCAATGTGCATCGGAAGGAAAAAATGACAGAGCAATGTACATTTCCAGACAAGATAATGGACTGATTTACATAATAACACATGTGTAATACTACACTAATAATAAGAATACAGTGAAATATGCATTCTTATGCGTCTAATAGGTTCGTAGAAGATCAACAGTCAAGACTCTAGAAGTATTGTGATGAAAATATGGAATACAAATTTAAAATGTATTAATATATTATTGTGATATATGCAAATGTTGAATAATACAATATTTTGTCTTAAAGAATATGAGATTCGAATAAGAATTGAATTCGTTGTATGACCATTTATTACGTAGACTGTTTTCATAACATGTAAGAATTATTAATATGTTCATACACATACACAAATACCGGACAAAATATAAACAAAACGCTTTTGTGTCTGGCCCTGTTTTGATCCCGAGAATACCATATTATATAGATGCGAACATTATTACAGCATCGAGGCAATTTATGTATGAGAACTCCAAACAGAGTTTCTGAGGCAACGAACCCTAAAGTTTCCATTGCTTCGCTACTATAGGATTTATGTGGTTTTTGAAAGATACTTAAAAGCGACGCTTAAATCTTTCGCCGTCGTCACTGCTGAAAGCCCGAACTGTAAGAACTATACACGCAAACAAGACCTTTTCCGGTGAATAGAGATTTTCCAGGTTTTCAATAAATCTTTTTAAACATTTTTAAAACCTTCCAGCATATAGTGTGGAGAATAGTGTTTCTAATTTCGAACTGAACAACATCAGTACCTATTTATAACAATAAACACTACGAAATAAATACAAAATCAAAGTTATTTTTCCCCAGTTTAGGACATATGTATCTGTACTTAATACAGCGAATTATATAAAATAAAAAATAAACTCAATTCTATTCATATGTATTACGATATATTTTATCTAAATATTCGAATTTAATAAACTAAATTCTTAGGATAAAATTAATGGTCGTGTGCTCGGTAAAAATTCATTAAATCGTTATAAGTTACTGCGTTTGGGATTGGAAAAATTGCATTTTTTTTTTAACGAAAATGATATAAAACTCTCTTCCATCATGCACTTATTTCCTAGTTCCCCCTCTAGTCGAAAGAACTTGGTCCGAATGCGGATGAAAACGTCATTCGACGAGTCAGCCAAAGGAAACGGTCATTCAAATCAAATGAGTGTATTAAAGGTTGGCATTCTTCTTCTTTGAAGGTCCGAATCAATTCCGATCGGTTGAATAAGATAAAAGTTCCAAAGTCCAGTAATATAGTTTCTTACCACCCTTCACCCTAGTTATATAATATATATATATATATATATGTACATATTTTTTTTCATTTGAAAAGTTCTTTTATTTCTCCGTGGACCGGAAAGAGGTCCGCCTAAAACAAATTACACTAATGGACAGCACTGTGTAGCTCAGTCAGCAGATCTTGTGTGAGATACTATACACGAACCGTGGGAGCGATAGAAAAGTGAGTGAGTGAGAGGGAGAGAGAGAGAGAGAGTGAGAGAGCAGTGGATGGAATCTTACAAAAGACCATCTGTATAGGAAAGCCAAGATAACCGTTTACGGTGTCGAAAAATACGCATCCTTGATGAATGTCCTTTGAACGATAACTTGAAAGGTTCCCTCGTCCAAATGATGACGATTCATTAACGTATCCGATCGATAGCTAAAAGAAGAGTCAACGGGACAAATAAGCGCGCCCTGACATGACGTATATACTGTGTGCCACCTACATATTATGTCCTGTAAGCATGTGTACAGGGCTCGGGAAATCTGAAGACCGTTCTGCCTATCTTGTGACGGTTTCAAAGCCAATCCTCTTTACACATGTGGTACGCGCATTACTACATATTTCGTTTTGCAACGGTGATGTATTAATTATTCCTACAAAGGGTAATAATGGAAAGATATATTATACCAGGGGAAGGAAGGGTAACGTATTCCTCTGACTGTTGGAATAATAATAATAATAATATTTGATTTGATTTTAAAGCGCGTACGTAGTTTTTAGTTACCTTACATAAATTCCCAAAACCTACATAAATTACGGCTCAACAAATATTCTCGTTAAGAACTTTCAGAACTTTGTTCTTAATATTTTCGCATTTGTCTTATATTAATATACTGTTAAATAAACATAACGATAAATTTTATTAGACTTACATAATGGTTATAACTTAAGTTGGTGTCCAACAGTGTTATTCTACGGTTTATCGATTATCGTGCGAGAATTTATAAGTTTATAAAGTTTACAGACTTATTTCGCCTAAAACGTACGTGCATAGGTACGGGGTAAACATTCAACAACATTATAATTACTACGTTATACGCATTGTGTACCCGATAGAAATTAGAAACCGAATCGCATCAATACATTATTTGAAATCACGTCAAACTGTCTGAAAATATTAAACATGGAACATATGTCAAATACATTATACATAATATTTTTCTATTGAACGCCATACGAGTAAATTGTAGTTCGAGTGGATTACCATTAAAATTGTCTTAGACTCTCGGTCGTTTCTTCACGGCTTCATTCAATCGTCTAATAACATTAATATAAATAAAAAAACTGGATTCAAATGCGCTTCGTCTCAATATTATTTTCCTACGATTCCTCCGTCACATCGATATTTTCCCTCTTTACTATTTTTCTCGCATCTTATTTTTATGTTTTCTCCCCCATATCCGGGTCATATCGCGAAAAATAATATATCCGTTATGCCACGCGCTCCTAGCCACCTGGCTCGTTAATCTTCCGGCCAACAACACGCGATTACACATACAGCACCGTATATAATCTACAATCCCTTCCCTTCTCGGCTCTCGCCCCTTCGTAAATATAATGCAATGTATACATATATATATATATATATATATACTTATAGAAGTGTTGTTTGTTTCCCCTTTTCATTTATATACATATATGTATTTCTTTCTTTCTCGGGACCGAAGCTTTTTGTGAAGTCCGATGAAGCCCTATTGTTTTACGAGAGCACGTACTTTCTCGCTGGGAGAAAAAACATTGTTACCCGAAAACCTTATCTGGAACACTAGCCACCATTTGTCCGCACGCACACACACACACACACACACACACACACATGCATGCCCATGAAAACGAACGGTGGAAAAGAGCTTCTACTGACTCTTTATCCGTGTGTGCGTAGGTGGTGGTCGGAGGAACACGGAGAGGTTTTACGAGCTCTATAAATGAAGGCGTATAACGGTTAGTGTGGAAGGCTGGTGATTCGTGTATAGACATATTATCTTTTGAAATATACCGCATTGCATTGTGCGTGTTTAGCACTGCGAAGCAAGGTCCGTATATAAAATATAATATTTTTTACATTTAATATATGTATTATTTTGTCGGAGAGAAAAAACACATTTTCACTTCCACTCCGTTTTGAAATCCCCTGCTAAAGCCACTTCATCCACATGACCAGTTGTGTTAGATAATAATATTATTATTATAAAAATATAATATTTTGTGAATTTAAGAACAACAAGCAAAGTATAATTTACAAAACTTTAAATTTTCATGCAAGTATTTTTCCCCTTATACAAAACTTGACCTACTGGTTTTTTCGCGTATATTAGGTATATCGTTTAATATTGTATTACGCCATAATATTACATGAGTATTATACATATACAGCAGATCGAAAACCATCTTTAATCTTAATGATATACTAGTTGAAACAAATTCAATATTTTGAAGAATATTACATCACTATATAGATAGTAGCTGAAGCTTACACGGAACAAAATCTCAAAAATCGGCACCAACCGCAACTCGGAGCAGACTAAAACGTTTCGAATGCAACATTTGATTCCTTTATTATCTTTCAAGATATAATAGTTATTGAGTAAACGATACGGTTACACTAGCATTTTATTTTTAACGTCCGGTTGGTTACATTATATGTAAGGTAACTTATAAGATTGATATTTGTCTCATATATTTATCGGTTGATCCTGTACAATGCATAAATATTTTATATTCACTGCTCATGTGCTGAGATTTGTTTTAAAACGTATTCGATGTCCGATTTATATAAGTACTTAAAAACTATAATAAATCTATATACAAGAAAACGAAACATGGAATGATGTACGACTGTCGATTTGATATTATTTCAAGCTAAGACAAATAATAAATATACCATCCAATACTTTTATCAAGATTTAAAGGCGGATTACTAAACTATTGTTTGTATTATTTATTGGTATGTACATTATGTATGTATTGTTTGCTCGACAAATCAGAATTTAAAGTGATTCGACGGGGGCTCTTGCCGATGCGCTCTCGACTTGTACAACTTAAGTAATTGCATTTGTTGGAATTATAGTATAAGGGTGCACAATATTTTTATGGTTGCTTATGCAGTTTAAGTTCTTTTACTTTGTTCGAAAAATTGGAAATAATTTTCATTAAATTACAATTAAAATGCCATAATAAATATATTTGAAAAAAAGAAAAAAAAAACGGTTTCCATAAATATCGAACTACCATAAATCATGTCCGTACAATGTTACATGTACAAAAAAATATTTTAATAGATACACATAAATTTGTTTTAACAGTGTTATTATTTATATATTAATTATATGCACACAAGCACACACATACACATTCCGTGTGGATTACAAAGAAAGACGGAATAAACTGTTAATCAACCGTATATGAACCCGTTCGGTGTAAACTTTCTAAACTAACCTAACCAATTTAGAAGTAATTGCGCTTGTTTTACGTCGTTTTCCACGGTCGTTGTCATCACCACGAATACACGCGTGTATATTATACTTTGTGCTTGCGTGTAAGTGTGTGTATGCTTGCGTGAACGTGTGTGTGTGTGTGCGTGTGTGTGTGTGTGCGCGCACTATTTCCACCACCGCGAACGCCATAAAATTTCTCAGTCGTGTACGCAACCTACCTATAGCTTCAACACCACCCGTAATATATATCCCTTCGCACGGCAACGCTCGCATTTCACAAATCGAAATTTCCCTGGAACCGTGCGCGTGCAGCTCCAACAATTTATGCTGTACACCCGGTACTCCCTGAACCTGCACTCAGCTAACGACTTTCTCGCTTCCAGTAGAATTGGTTCGGTATAATAATAATAATAACAATAATACGAGTACATATATTATACACTGTACAGACCATATTCGCGCGCGTTTGTTACTGCGCGGCGCGCGTAAACGAGCAAATGTCAAATGTCTTACTCTCGCGGAACCCGTTGCGTATAGTCGTAATGAATTTGTCGTAAAAAGGCCGATGAGATTCGGAAGAATCGCTGTGAGAAGAAATAAAAATAAAACCGTGGAAAAAGTAAACGGAGCGCGCTGTGCAGCAGTTAAACTTAGACGCGTTGCTGACATTTTCACGCTAAATACCCGTCGCCGATGACGTTTGTGTGCTTGACCCTAGACATAAACACTCCCGGCTGCTACGAAATCAGACGTATATTATTATTATTATTATTATTATTATTATAACTATTATTATTACGATTATTATAATTATTACTATTACTATTATTATGTTCGCACGTTTAAAATAATTGAACTATATATACAGGTCCGTCCGCCCGCGGTGTTTTTGTGGATGATAATTATAATAAATTATTGTTAAAAACCGCTCGACAAATCATTCAACCACAAAAATTACGTGTTATAATAATATAATATTCGTATACAGAGGGGTAACCCATGTATGGGATTGGGATGTTTAACCCTCCCCCCCCCGAAATCTTAACAAGTATTTGAAATTCAATTACATATTATCAGTAATAGGAATTAGGGTGACTTAACTTAAGAATAACTTTACTATTGATTATTAGATTTATATAAATTCCATAATTTTAAATTAAATATAAGAACATTCATTGAGGTTAATTATATTATATAAGCGATTGCGGTTTCGGATAATATTGGCCGACACGGTAATAATCCATTATTGTATGTTATTATTAATTATCAATGCTCGGATAAGACGAGTTGTTTAACAACAATAAATAACATAACGATGGTTACGATTAAAATACTATAAGATTCGCCCATGAAGTAGAATCTTCATGTATACTGTTTATTTCAAATACTGCTGTCCCGCACTCACGTAAGTTTAATAATTTGTACCACTTTTTGTCTATCATATTATATAGTAGGTATTATTAACTAAGGTGGAAACTATTTTAATTTTTTCATGTTAGCATTTATTTAATAAAAAAAAATAAAGGTATTAGTTTCGATTATTATTTTGATCTTTTTTAAACTCAAAAATAAATTATCGTTGATCCTAATGAAGTGATGAGAAGATTCACACTAGCACCCCGAAGACAATAATTTATTTCATAATTATTTTATTTTTTAATATATACGTTGACTATAATTGTTTAATATTTTATCAACATTTAATATAAAATATAATAATATTTTTTAAATATTTTTAGATTATTCATGTCTATTGACCATCATATGCCAACTACAACTGTTGTATTCCAAAATGCAGAGTTTAATAAATACATTTATAAATTTAGAGTACATAAATATTAAAACTATTCAACTCAACCCCCCTCCCAAAAAAAAGCCCTTGTTCGTATCATAACAGTATTTTAATATGACGTGTGTAAAATATAATATGTATAAATCACCCCTCGTACGAGCTGCTGCAGTGACGGTACTGCACGTATAATACCCGATGTCTAAGAACTGCATGTATATAAAGATATAGTATATAATGACACCCCGTGGCGTACGCAAAAGTAGGGTTCGAGGATTCTAACTGGACCCTACGACGTGTCTTCCTCCTCTCAAAGATTCATTATTAATAGGTTCTTTTTTAGACTGATTTTAGCATCAATCCATATATAATACAGTGAAAACCCAAACCAAACTAAAAAAGAACGGGTGGGCCTCGCTTTGCTGTACAGTTGGGGGTGGAGTGTACCTCGTTTATAGGATAGGTCATTATTACAATGGATTTGTTAAATTTGAATGCAATGATAGATATCATTGTAAACGA
>JAIPRK010000609.1:0-76813 GCA_025469195.1 Chaitophorus viminalis
GAAATGGATCGGTATTTGAATTGACGATAACTTCTGAAGGGATAGTGCACAAACAACCGGACTTGGTGCACATTCATGCACAAACGATGCACAAACGATTGGCTTAACATTTTTTTTGAAAATTCAGATTGGGGGGGGATGTCGTTTCTACAGCCCCTCATATTTGATTTGATGATAACTTCTGAAGGGATGGTGCACAAACGACTGGACTTGGTGCACATTCGTGCACAAACGATTGGCGTTAAAATTTTTCCGAAATTTGAATTTAGGGGGGCTGATGAAATGGACCCTACGTTATACGTGCTTTAACTAACAATTGTAGATTATTTTTTAAATCCCCTATAAAAAGATTGGGAGCTTGGAGCTTCTCCCGTTTTACCCGATGTAATAACTTGAGTTAGCTCGTGGGCGGTCTTTTCTACCCTAGTTGCATATTCCTGCGCTGATTCTGTATTATATTGTCGTAATTGACTCATTTGAATTAGTAAATATAGTTCGGAGTGAGTTCTACCAAAATTCGTACGTAAATGCGTTTTAAGTTCCTCTCATGTTCCTATCTCTCGAAATCTAACAACCCCTTTAGCTTTCCCTTTTAGTTCGGCTATTATGGCTTCTAACACTTCGGGCTTAATATCGTCATCTACATGTTTTAAAATAAGTTCACATTTGTCAATAAAAATGTTTAACAGTGCCTCATCTCCTCCTGAGTAATTAAGTTTCTCTATACTCCTAAGCGCTCCTTCAAAAGTGAGTTTGCTAGACATCCTTCCTAACGCGTTTATTACGTTTAGGTTTGTTTCACGGAAATTTCTATTCAAATCGATTAAGTCGCTATCTTCGTGAGTATTTGTCGTATTTATCGACGCTCCTAAATTTGAATCTCGTGTCTCGTTGAACTTATCGTCAGTGTTTTTATTTAACTGGCTTCTAGTAATCATTTACTAGGTTTAACAAAAGACTTTATTTATTATATTCATTAAAACTTATATTTGTTTTCGTTATAAAATTTATACTCGTTTCGATTTATAAGTGTTATATTTTTTGCATCTAGTATTTCAATACTAGGATTCTCAAAAAGAAAAAATTATTTATTTATAATTTTACGTCTAGTATTTGTGTACTAGGATTCACCAAAAAAAAATTATTTATTTAAAATTCTACTTCTAGTATCGGTGTACTAGAATTTACCAAAAGAATTAATAGAATTTAGTTTTAGTAACGATGTACTAGGGTTCACCAAAAAGAAATTATTTATTTAAAATTCTACTTCTAGTAACGGTGTACTATGATATACCAAAAAGAATTATTAGAATTTTACTTCTAGTAACGATATATGATGGTTCACAAAAAATTATTATTAAAATTCTACTTCTAGTATATGAGAAATAGGGTTTACCAAAAAAGAATTGTTAGAATTTTACTTCTAGTAACAATGTACTAGGATTCACAAAAAATTATTATTTTTCCCCGGATTTTCAGATAACATGTAATATTATTCTAATAACTCACAAGGTCTTCATGTTTCTGTCGTTGAATGGTCCGTTGGTTGAAATAATTTTGTTGCAAGTGCTTTCCGTTTGTCTACCATTGCTGGGCTTGACTTCTCGTGGAAATGCGTTGACTACAGGTCGATAGCTTAGCTTTGGCACGTCAGCTTTGAATTTTGAGAAGTGGCTCGACGATCTAGCAACGTAACTGCTGGCACGTAGGCCAATTAATAAAAATTGTGTTTGTTTTTTATTTTTACTTAGTGAAGTCGGTTGTAAGTGCTGGTTCGTTTGAAGGTTCTCAAACTACTTATTAGGATTAGTTCTGTCGAACGTTACCGTAGTATATTTCATAAGAAGAAAACCCCACACTTGACATCAAATTTATGTAACGAACCGCTGGGCAGTTCTATAGGTACACGTTTAAAATGACGAGCTCCAACAACTTATTTACTGACTTGGCTCGTTCAAAAGAAGTTAAAGAAAAAAAAAACTTTAATAAAAGTACGAAGTAGTTTTATTTACTGAAACATAGGTTAAGAATGCCCGAGGCCCACGTAGTGGTCCGTACAAGTAAGACGTTAACTTAAGTCTAAATTTACATCGATTCGCATCTCTTAGTTATACTAAAATATATCCCATAACCTTTGGTTAGTTTTACTAGTTGTTTTTAGCACACTCCTAAAACAACTATCTAATCTAATGATAAAATAATACTGTGATTCTAAGAATTAATAAAAATAATATTAATATACTTGGAATTTTGTAATTAACGCAGTTCCTGATATACAAGGTCACCGTGCTGATTCGGGACTTTATATAACAATTATTTAATATATAAAAGAAAAAACAGATGTGCCTCTTTTTGCTGTACAGTTGGGGGTGGAGTGCACATCGTTTATAGGATAGGTCATTATTACAATGGATTTGTTAAATTTGAATGCAATGATAGATATCATTGTATACGAATAACGATTCTGAACGGAGTTAATATGTAGGTCTAAAATGGGAATATACAATAATATAGTATTTTATATTTAAATTGAAATATAATGCAATAGTATGCAATTTCGTAGAAATTTAAATTTCAAACAGTCATAACATTTTTTCTTCTAAGTCCGGTAGAAATTTTTTTAAAGACTTTTGAATCTCACATGAACAGAATAAATTTTATGAATTTCTATCTACAAAATAACTTGCAAATTATCGTGATTTTGACACATTTTATACAAATTTGAGCATTATGGGCTTATAAAAAAATTTGAATGAGACGATTTCCGATATTTTTTAGTTACGATTAGTTTAACTTAATATATACCTTTTATTAAATTTTCAAGAGTTTTCGGTCAGCCAATTAAATTTTATAGATGTTTAAAAAAAAATGTTTACAAAAATCAAAAATTTAAATTGTCTATTTATAAGTCAAAATATGTCAAAATACTTTGAAAACATAACCACGTATAGAAAACGCCTATATAAAGATTTGGTAAAAATTTCAAGTTGTTGCGGTCTTTCGTTTTTGAGTTAGAGCATTTTAAAAAAATGTATTCTGTAAAAACGTGATTTTGCGTAAAATTTCCCGTTTTTTCGTAATTTTTTATCGTTTTTTTCGACGCTTTTAAAAAGTATTGAAAAAGTTGAATTTTTGACTTGTCCAAATACGATTTACATTCACTTTCCTTTCAGAAATGTTGCTGTTTAAAAAAATCGAAGCATTTTTACTGCCCCAAAACGTGATGACAGACACAAAAAAAAAAGTAAAAAAAAAAACCACATATAATTGTAAAACCAATAGATTCCATCACTCCGTTCAAAATCTAAAATGTATGCATAGCTGATATAATTGATACATAACATACAAAATTGAACACAACTTTGGTGTCTTTAGAATGTATATCAGTAGTTTGACTATAGAAACCTTTCCATTGATTGTTTATTCTGTTAACATTCATTGGAGCTATTAATCATTTGACTTTATTCATTGAAAAGCAAGAATTTGTTATTTATTATTTTAGTATTTTTATATTAAATCAATGTATAACACGAACTATCAACTATATAATAAATGGAATTATGTTAGAATAGATTATAATTTAAAATACTATGATCGACTGACGACTGATACATTTTTAAATATATTTGTTGAACAAAAAACAATAATTACCTGCATTTTTGTTGTTTAGACTTACGATCGACTTGGTAAATTACGGAAATAATTTTAACGATAATACTGACAGTTTGATACTCAACTTGGATATTAGGTATATAGAACGCATGGGAAAATACTAATGTACAAAATATATTCGTATTTACTCCCTACTGGGTTAGTTGTTTGTTGTGTTTCTCAGCTAAACAATACGGACACTGGTCACTGACTACGACTAGGCTTACTTAAAACAAGTCATTGGCATGCGCAGACTTAGTTCGGGGCGTGTCCAAGAAAAATTAACTACGCAATATGTCGGCAGTTAATATAATGCAGTGGCGTGTGGTGGGTGGTAAAACCTTATGGGCAAGCGCTAAAATAAGTATACCTACCTAAAATCCAATAAAAATGTACTCATATTAATATTTTACTGGATATTATATTTATTACCAAACAAATTTATTGTTAAATATATATTAGCTATATAATGTAATAAGTCGACAATTATACAATAAATATTTGTAAGCTTAACTAAAATTGATGAATATTTGCCAAACTTCGTATTCGAGAGAGAAATATAAAATGCTGTCGATAACATGTTATAACACAAACAGAAAAATAAATAATACTATATTTTTGAATTATTATGGGTACATCTGTTTGGATTCTAATTTAGGTATTTCAATAAGAATTATTAAGAACTAAGATATCGCCGATGACCGGTTCTACCACGAATTATACCATAGTCAAGCACGGGCTGATAAAATGTGACGATAGCTGTGGCTAATCAAATCGCATCAGATGCGTTTTGCTGAGCGCTTTCGAGGACCATGTAAAATCGCAGTTACCCATCCATTCTAATGCTACAGCATAGTCCGAGTCTGGAAAAAACTGAGTGCTTACCCCTGTATAGGGTGACCTTAACCGTTAAATATTTGTTCGGTTCCATACTTTGTTTTTGAACTTTATTTGCGATAAACGTTAAATTAAGTTATGTTCAACATACGGTTAAAGATATAACGTTATAAATTAAGTGGCTTACCGAACATTTTACTAAAAAAACGTTAAAAATTTTTATGTTTTTGAATATTTCGCCAAAAAAACATTGAAAAGTTTTAAGTTCCTGAACGATATAGCTAATGTATGTTATAACGTTGTTCGTTCTTGAACATTTAATCAAAAGAACGTTTTGAAATAATACGTTCATGAACATTAAATCAGAAGAATGCTTTGAAATAATACGTTCATGAATATTTAAACAGAAGAACGTTTTGAAATAATACGTTCATGAACATTTAAACAGAAGAACGTATTGAAATAATTTGTTCTTGAACATTTAATCAGAAGAACATTTTAAAATTAAACGTTCCCATTTGTTGATTGATATTGATTGTGGACGCGTATCACGGACTAAGATAGAATGGACTGATATCGAATGTTTTATCAGTGTGACACAAATGTTTCTATCTTAGTCCGTGACGCGTATACTATACGTATATTGTGTGTGAATTGTGTGTACCTTTGACGTTTTGGATTTATATTATACTTTATCGGCTTATCGCTATCATGAGATTAATTTATTAACATCAACTTTTTTTGGAATTTATTTATTATTTGGATATTGTGTCATGTGTGTCTACTTTACAATCAGTAATTTGTATACACTATAAAATATTACACGCGGATTGTTAAATTTAATTAAAGAAAAAGAAAAAAAAATATTACACTACATTATATCTATCGAAAAAACGGGGAATTTTACGCAAAATCACGTTTTAACAAACTACATTTCTTTAAAATGCTCTAACTCAAAAACGAAAAACCACAACAACTTAAAATTTTCACCACATCTTTATATTAGTGTTCTCTATACATGGTTAGGTTTTCAAAGTATTTTGACATGTTTTGACTTATTTATAGACAATTTAAATTTTCGATTTTTGTAAGTTTTTTTTTTTAAATATCTATAAAATTTTTTTGGCTGTCCAAAAACTCTTGAAAATGAATTAAAGGATTAAATATAAGTAATACTAATTGTAACTAAAAAATATCGGAGATGGTTTCACTCAAATTTTTTTTATAAGCCCATAAAGTTCAAATTTGTATAAAATATGTTAAAATCGCGATAATTTGCAAGTTATTTTGTAGTTGAAAATTCATAAAATTTTTTCTGTTTATACTTAAGATTCAAAATTTTAACACTAAGTTGTCTGTAAGCTTACCTTCAAAAATATATAAAAAAAATTCTACCAGACTTAAGAGGAAAAATTTTATGACTTTTAAATTTAAATTTTTACGAAATTGCATTATAATTCAATTTAAATATAAAATACTATATTATTATATACACATTTTATACAAACATATTAACTCCGTTCAGAATCGTTATTCGTATACAATAATATCTATCATTACATTCAAATTTAACAAATCCATTGTAATAATGACCTATCCTATAAATGAGGTACACTCCACCCCCAGCTGTACAGCAAAGCGAGGCCCACCCGTTCTTTTTTCCTTTTGGTCCGGTAGAATTTTTTTTAAAGATTTTTGAAGAGTAGCTTATGGATAACCAAGTGTTAAAATTTTGAACCTTTAGTATGAACAGAATAAATTTTATGAATTTTTATCTACAAAATAACTTGCAAATTATCGTGATTTTGACACATTTTATACAAATTTGAACTTTATGGGCTTATAAAAAAAATTTGAGTGAAACGATCTCCGATATTTTTAGTTACAATTAGTATAACTTATAATTAATCCTTTAATACATTTTCAAGAGTTTTCGGTCAGCCAATTAAATTTTATAGATGCTTATAAAAAAAATTTTTACAAAAATTGAAAATTTAAATTGTCTATAAATAAGTCAAAATATGTCAAAATACTTTGAAAACTTAACTATGTATATAAAACACCAATATAAAAATTTGGTGAAAATTTCAAGTTGTTGCGATTTTTTGTTTTAGAGTTAGAGCGTTTTAAAAAAATGTAGTTTGTAAAAACATGATTTTGCATAAAATTTCCCGTTTTTTCGTAATTTTTTTATCGTTTTTTTCGATTTTTTCAAAAATTATTAAAAAAGTTAGATTTTTGACTTGCCCAAGTATCATCTACATTCACTTTCCTTTCAGAAAAGTTGCTGTTTAAGCAAATCAAAGCATTTTTACTGCAAAAAAGTTGTCGTCAGACACAAAAAAAAAAAAACACACATCATTGTAAAATCAATAGATTCCATCACTTCGTTCAGAATCTAAAATTAAATGGTGCCTCGGTATGTTTCATCATTTTTTCAGTATTTAAAATGTTAATATTTCTTTTATTTGTTTAGATCATTCTCAGCTTGTTCTTTATAGAACATAAAGGTATTCAATTACAGGATATTATTCATTGTCCTGATCAATTCTATGCTTTATTAGGACTTGATGCTCCTTATTATATAATATTATGCAAACACAATACAAATGCTGTAAATAAAATCATATTTATTACACATAAAAATGGAAAATTATAATTACATTCTTTTATAATATTGTAATAACTCAAAATAAAGCGGTGGAGTGGTGGTTTTATATGTATAGTACCAATTCACCAATACCTGTACTTAAAGTTATTACTTTGGGGGTAAGTGAGTTCGAGAGCCGAACAGGATGACTGTGTAGCGTTGTCGTCTACGTATATAAAATCATTTACCTTGATCGGCGTCGATCTTGATTTGCAAGTGATTGGCCTCTTAACAGTCAACTGTAATTATCTTGGAGTTGAGGTGTATATTAATAACTGACACAGACACTGATTTAGATGTACGAATAGACTACTTGTACTATGTACTTCCACACTCGCACAGAGAAACACTTGATATTTAATAATATGTGAGAAGGTTATTTTTGTTGTAATAAAATATTAATAGTCTGTTAAGTCCGTGTGCACACACTGGCGACTTGCTACCAAGAGTTTTGATAATCGCTGTGCATGCAGTCGATCTCAGATTTGTTGGTCCTCTGTGGGACACTGTGTGACTGTGCTGTAGTCATCTACATGTGTGTCCTATATATAATGTATAGCGGTATCGTGCCTTGGACCGAGGCGGTGGCCTTCAAGGGTTGACCGACTGAAAGGGGCAACGGTGCATCGTTACACGGGGTTCTTATTGTTAGGATTATATTTTCTGTGCGCGTGATGAAAGAGATATTATTTATATTACTTTAAGAAATGTTACATTATTGAATGATGCACATCATTACAATATAAAATTGATTTACAATTTTTGATATAGAAAATACGAATTGAACGTTTACTCATGAAGGAGTTTGAAGAGATTGAAAATTGTAATCCTGATATTCGAGCAGCTATTGTTAATTTTGGTTATAATTTATGTCTTGGAGACTTAGATCTTGCTTTCAATTTTATTCGCAATATTAAAAGGTTATTATTTTATTTATATTATATTTGAATCTAAACTTATTTTTTATATATACTTTATAGTTCTGCTTTTTGAACAAGTTTGGCTAAAATGTGTATAAAAACAAAACCTAGACGTAGCTAGACGTAGACCTAGCTGAAATATGCCTTGGACACATGAAAGATTGTAAAGGATTAGCCATTTCACGTTCAGTTAATAAAGAGGAGGAGCTGGATGCAAAAGTGGCTAGTCATGCTATTCATCTAGGAATGTATGCAAGTGTACTTTTTTAATTTTGTAGTATTTAAATTGTTCTTATCTATAAATTTATTAGGATGAAGCTGAGAAACTTTACAAAAGCTGTAATCGTTATGATCTTCTCAATGATTTTATAGAGCTCGAAATGAAATAACTGCATCTTTGGATGTAGCAGAGACAAAAGATCGTATACATCTTAGAAATACATATTTTAATGTAGGCCGAATTTTGGAAAATAGAGGAAATGTTGCTGGTGCAGCTGCTATGTATTGCAAATCTGAGACACATGGTTTTACTATACCAAAGATGTTGTTAAATGATCCTGTAACTTTAGAAAATTACATTATAAAAAATAAAAAATCGTAAGATAATTATATATTTCTTTAATTACTTATTTAATCTAAAATGTATGTTGGTTAAATTTGTAGAGCTTTATTAAAATGGTGGGTGCAATATTTAGAAGGTAGTGGTGACATGGATAGCGCAATTAAATACTATCGACTAGCAAATGATGATTTATCCGCTGTCCGTATATACTGTTATCTTGGTCATTTAGAACAAGCTGCTCAAATTTGTATGAATACTAATGATAAAGCTACATGTTGTCATCTTGCTAGGTCATATGAAGTACAAGGATTGTATGAAGAAGCTGTAAAAATGTATGTCGATGCCACTGCTTACCTAAATGCTATTCGTTTATGCAAGGTAAGATAATTTCAAATAATTCTATGTATAAATAGTACATAATTAATTAAATTAAATTTTTATTTAAGTTATTGTTTTTTCTAGGAGCAATATTTTGATAACCATCTGTGGAATATAGCTTTATTAGCCGATACCAGAGAGAAACTAGATTTAGCTCAGTATTTTGAACAAAATTCACCTGATAAAGTAGTTCTACTTTATTATCAAGCTGGTTATTTACACAAAGCTATTGATTTAGCATTTAAGTAAGTAGTAAGCATAGTTTACTTTTGTTAATAGTGCATGGATTAAAAGAAGGTAATAAACTAATAAAGAATATTAGGTAAGTGATTACAAAATAATATAATATCATAATCACATAATAATAATATTTATTGTATTATTATGATAAATATTATGAAGTTAACATTTTGTTATATAAATTATTAGCATTATACATTTTTAAAATAATAATAAATCAATGCATACAAAATATGATCATTAGAAATCTTTCTACTTATTTTGTTTATTTTAAATTAAATCTACAAAATAATTTGACTTGTCATAGAGAAGAGTTAATCTCCAGATATTTATATTTATTGTTTATATCTCTTAAAAGTCGTTTAAAAACAATATTTAGTAAAAAGAACACTATTACTATTTTTTTAAATATGATCAAAGGATCTTGAACCATTTCGACCACTGATAAAGATTAAGTGATAACAGTACAGAGGTGCTGCTTGGCCATAACCCATAATAAAATCACAGAATAGATCACAAATTTTCTGGGATAAAATGATTTTTGCAGTGCCTGACTTGGAAAAATTAAAGTAGGAGGACTCTATTAACTTTTAAAAAAAGAGCGTCCCCATCACTTATTAAACGTCACCAAGCCGTGAGGGCTATGCCCCCACACCTGCTAATCCCTTTCTTAAAATCATATACAAAATATTTATGAATAATCAAATTCTTTAATTAATTTTTCAAGTATTTTGTTTCAGCCAAATTTTTTTTTATCAACAATTATCAAAAAAAAAAAAAGGAAAAAAAATTAAACATTTCAAATGCCTATAAGTTGCTTAAATATTAGTATATTATTTTTTAAAAATAATGACAAATAGAAAATGCCAATCTAAACAACTGGTAAAAGTTTCGAGTTTCTGTGACTAATACTTTTTGAATAATAACAAATATTAAAAATTGTTAAAACGTTATTTTATGCAATTTCGTAAAAATTTAAATTGCAAACGGTCATAAAAATTTTCCTTTAAAGCCCGGTAAAAATTGTTGTTATAGATATTTGAATAATAACTTATGGATAACATTGTGTTAACGTTTTGAGCCTTAAGTATCAATAGAAAACATTTTATAAATTTTTAAGTACAAAATAACTTGCAAATTATCGTGATTTTGACATATTTTATACAAATTTGGATTTTATGGGCTTATGAATAAAATTGGGTTGAACGGTTTTCAATTTATTTTAACTGTGATAATTATAACTTATAATAAACCTTGCATTAAATTTTTTAACCAGCCAAAATAGTTTTATTGATATTTCAAAAATAAAAAACCCAGAAAAATTAAAACTTTAAATTATTTATGAGTAGGTCCAAAAAATTTCAAAATACTTTGAAAACGTAACTATGTATAGAAAACGCCAACATGAACATTTGGTAAAAATTTCAAGTATTTGCGATATTTAGTTTTTGAGTTAGAGCATTTTAAAAATATGCATTTTGGCAAAAAGTGGTTTTGCGTAAAAATTGCCGTATTTTGTAATTTGTTTTATGGGTTTTTCGACATTTTTCAAAAAGTTTGATTTTAGAGTTGCCCAAGTACCATCTACATTCACTTTCCTCTCAGAAAAGTTGTTTGAGGAAATCGAAGCATTTTGATGACAAACAAAAAAAAACACAACATTGTAAAACCAATAGATTTCATCACTCCGTTCAGAATCTAAAAAAAATTACTCTAAATATTATTTTGTATACTATATTTTTAATTTATAAAATAAAATATAATAACAAACGTGAATTTTGATGAAAATTCAGAATGATGGCATGATTCCCGTGCGTTCCTCTTAAAAATAATAGTAGGGGTACGCTGAAATTTCTGAATAATTAGTTGGGGTACTCCGTCCCTCTGCGTCCCCCCACAAGTCGAGCACTGGATTTTTGTCTGTTATTGTATCTATAATCAAAAACTATAACTGGTTTACAACAATAATTGTAATTTGTAGTTTTAAGTTATAACTTATAAGTAATAACTATAGGGCTATGAACTTCATGCTCTAAAAACCCTTAAAATATGCCCTTAAATATATTTTTAGAATAACGTATATCTGAATCACGATGTAGGTAATGATTTATCTACATCGTGATCTGAATAAATAATGAATAATATATCCTTAGATCCTTAGATCATATACACTGGATAAAGCTATGATTTAAAATCTTGAAGCATAGCAGTTCGAGCCCGAAGTCATCATTGCGCATGTGCAAACCTGTTTTATGATAAGAAATGAACACACAAGACACAAAATAATAGTCGTCGTGACGCACTGACGTTGTCTTATTTATTATACATATTATAATTTCTATTTTCCATTGAGTGTTTGAATTGGGTTCCTTTACTGAGACAGTGAAAATTAATAAAATTGCTAAAATGAATAAACTTGGCAAGACCCACAAATGTTGCATTTTATGTGTAAATCACCAATAAAAGTAAATGGTCTTAAATTACATCGGTAATAATTAAATAATAGTCATATAAATTACAAATATAAAAGCAAGTTTGTGTAACATTTCATTTTTTTTTTTCACTTCAAAATTTGCTAAGAGATATCAGTACCTAATCACACATTACTAGTTACTACCCCGTCCCGCGCGATCTATTTCTTTTCTGACGCATGCGCAATAAGTACTTCGGGCCCAAACAGGTCTGCTTCAAACACGGACTACGCAAGATATACGCTATAGCTCTATCCAGTGCATATGATCTAAGAATATATCTTAAAAAAAAAAAAAATCGTACCGTGGAACGAAGTATCAGTAGTTGTTAATCTTGTTGTTAATATAATAATATGTGTGATACATACTACATTAGTAGTATCACATTCTGTGGTATCAGTGTATCCCACTCATAGAGATTACAGTTAAGAAGTCTGTGTAAATCACGATTTAAGATATCTGAAATAGTGGTGTAAATAATTAATAACATCAATATTAATTATTAAGTAGTCTGTGATTATTTAAACTATTCCGTGATAGATATTACCATTGATTATAAATATCTACAATGATATTACTTAATGAAATTTCGTTAAATATTTAAATCCTTATTAATTTTTTGCCTTAGTCCGTGCCCCGTGGGCAACGCATAGAGTAAATAGCACAGTTCAGTAGTTCATTGTTCACGTATGAATTGTTTATTCACTCCGTGGTCTATTTTTTTTTTATTAAACGTTTTCAAAATTGTAATCTCTATTAATGGTATGTTATGAATTTATGATAGTTTAAATAAATTTAATCATTAAATATCTCGGAAACTTACTGATCTGGATAGTT
Source organism: Chaitophorus viminalis (assembly GCA_025469195.1). Lineage (NCBI taxonomy): Eukaryota > Metazoa > Arthropoda > Insecta > Hemiptera > Aphididae > Chaitophorus > Chaitophorus viminalis. The sequence goes on from JAIPRK010000609.1 coordinate 12,547, forward strand.
TAGAAACATTCAATGGCAGTCTTTATGAATTAAACTGGAATCTCATTAAATTTGGTTGTGTATTATGCTCCTAGAAGTCTATTAGAAATGAACGGGTACAAGTTTTTCTTTTTTGGCTGTTTATTTACGTCATTAACTTGGTCACTAAGTCTTTTCATGTACTGGAAACTGAACAGTAAGCCAGACAGCTACTCGCAAGTGAAGCTCTATCGACGAGAAAATACTTTTGAGTATATAAAAAAACAAAAATCTAAGTACTTCAAGAGTCATGTGGATAATAGTGGTTAGTGTATATGCTCAACATGCAATTATTTTACTTATTTTAAAATGTCATTATAATTATTTGTTAAGATCTTGAAGATTTAGGAATTATTAAGACTGATGAAGATCTGGTTATCAGAGATAAAGGATACAAGGATCATGGTTTTAACGCTTTAGTAAGTCAAAGATTAGGCAATTATCGTAGCATATTGCCAGATACCCGACATAAATTGTAAGTTTAAATTAAATTTAAGAGGGTAGTCAGTAATTAAATTGAATTAAAATATATTTTACATTTTTACTTGTTTTAGATGTTCAATGATTCAGTACGATCAAAACTTGCCAACTGCTAGTATTATTATTTGTTTTTATAATGAACAACCACAAGCTCTTTTTAGGACTATTCAGTCGGTCATTAGACGAACACCAAAAGAACTGTTACATGAAGTGATATTAATTAACGATTACAGTGATACACGTTAGTAAAATCTGACAGTGGTTTATATTGTTAATAAAATAATATTTATTATTATATCTAATATATTTATTTTTATTTTAGCAAATCTTCATGAAATGGTAGAACAATACTTAAAAGATGAAATGCTACTAAAAATAGTACATCTTAAAAAAACCAATGTAAGAGAAGGTCTAATTCGTGCAAGATTATTTGGAGCCAACTTAGCTACTGGCCAAGTAATTAAACTATCTGAACTATTTATTTATAAATTGTCTTAATTCATAGAAGTGTACAAAGAACTAATATTTAGGAAAAAAAATCATTCAGCAGTTTTTTTTTCAATTTATTTAATTAATAAGTTACTTAGATTGTGGTTTGATTCATTATTAATTGAAAGTTTTTTAATAAAAATGACAATATTGCTAGACACTTAAGTTAAAGGTTAAAAATTCACCTATATTATTAATAAGTCCGCCTTGCTGTCAATTATTTCAGTTAAACTACTCTTGTACATTGGTTAAACCATACACATGCAGAAATTTTCTATGTACATAATGTTTATATTCCATTAGTATTGTTATCATAATATAAGCTAACATATTTATTTACCTAATTTTAATAACCTATATTAAAAACACTGACATTTCTGTAAAAAAGATTTTATTAGAACTTCTCAATTTGATAAAAAGTAAGATAAATTAGAAAATAAAAATAAAAATTATTGTACTTAAATTTTTTCAACATGATCACAAAAATTAATTATGGCAGTTTCATAATATTATATTATTTTTATAACTCAATATTTTTATTTTAACAGGTCTTAATTTTTCTTGATAGTCACGTTGAAGTGAATGTTGATTGGATTCAACCACTTTTAACCAGAATACGTGACAATCGCACTCAAATTATCGCACCAATTATTGATATTATCCAACCCGATACATTTGACTATAAATCATCTCCATTAGTCAGAGGTGGATTTAATTGGGGATTAAATTTCAAATGGGATAGTTTACCAAAAGGTACTCTAACTACAGAAAAAGATTTTGTGAAACCGATCAAGTAATATTTAGATTCAGTTAACTATTTTTGTACTATAAGTTAACTTATTTTGATTATTATAAATATAGAACACCTACGATTGCTGGAGGCCTTTTTGCTGTAAACAGAGATTACTTTAATGAAATTGGACAATATGATTCTGGAATGAATATTTGGGGAGGTGAAAATTTGGAATTGTCATTTCGAGTAAGAAATACATGATAACATGTCTATTCTAAATGATTTACAGTGCATGAGTAAGTTATTTATCTTAGACATAAGAGTTAATTTATTTCAGATCCATCTAATTAATAAGTCATCTTTAAGTACAATAGTTGAATGACTTTTAGGTATGGATGTGTGGAGGTTCTCTTTATATAGAACCGTGTTCACGTGTTGGACATGTATTCCGGAAACATCGACCATATTCTGCACCAAATCACGAAGATACAATGGCAAGAAACTCTTTACGCCTCGCAAATGTTTGGATGGATGATTTTAAAGTAAGTCATTAATATATTTAAAATATTATTTAATGATTTTATAAATATTATTTTATAGAAGTTCTTCATAAGTAAACGAATGGACTTGCTCCATTTAGACTATGGTGATGTATCTGAAAGAAAAGCATTACGTACCAAGTTAAAATGCAAAAATTTTAATTGGTACTTAGAAAATGTATACCCTGAAATGTTACTACCAACAGATGAAGCTGATCAGCTGAGTAAAAAGTTAGATAATGTTGAGAAACCAGTTTTTCAGCCATGGAATAAACGTATTCGAAACTACACAGCAAAATTTTTGGTAAATATTTTGTATAGATGTATGGTAATACATATTATTGTTTTTACATTTTAGATTAACTTAAGCAGTACAAATTTGTGTATTCATCCAAGTAAAGGACATCAGACTAAACATAGTGGACTTGTTCTCAGATCTTGTATTCGCAATAAAGAACAGGTTAATACAATGTAGATAAATAATTGATTTTTATTAATTGTAAAATTTTTTATTTTAGATATGGTATGAAACAGATAAAGAAGAGTTAGTTTTATCAAAACTTTTATGCATGGATAGTGCTTCTGGCAAACCGATTATAGGAAAATGCAGTGAAACAGGAAGCTCACAACGTTGGAAACACTCAGATGATGTAAGGATGAAAATTATTATTTAGAATTAAAATATAATTACTTGCACATTTTAGACATTTTAATTTGATACTTTGTTCTACTCAAATATTTACAATTGTAAAAATATTATTAGACTAACCTATTTAAAATTGAATTAAAATTAATAAATTTATACTTTATATTAAACAGAATTTTAGTATCAAAATATCAAATTTAAAAATGTGTGAACCAATAGTAATAAAATGTATTATAAAAATATTAATAATTTTAACACTTATTATATTAATGATTTTTTTCTTAAAAATGTAATAATTTCAATATAACCATTATTTGCCGAGTGTATAATAAAAATGTTGAAGACATTTTAAGCGCCATACAAAATTGTTTAAGGTATACTAAATAGTAAATACTTTTTAAAGCAGATTTTTTTCCTTTGAAATTTTTAAAGGCCGTTGAAGCCAATAAAACAGATTAAAATGAAAATTATTTCAATTGACAATTTTTTTTTTCATTTCTTAGAAAGGAACAGCATTGTATAATTTAGCAGCTGGGACCTGTCTAAGTGTAAATGAGAAGAAGATAAATGGAGAAGTTGTAATGAATATTTGCAATAAAGAGGATTCATTCAACAAATGGAATTTAATTGCTGTATAACTTATAATGCATTTATATTTTGGTAGATTGTTTATTTTAATTAACATACTGTACACCTAATCTTTGATCGATCTGAATAGCAATAATTAAATAAACAAAAATGATCAAATTTATAGTTTAATTTTTATAATCTCAAATATGTATTTTATTATAAAATAAAAAGTTTTATGCATTCCTATTTTCTTTTTGAGTAGTTGATTTTTAAATAAAATTATACCAAACACATTCTTTGTTTGGCACTGAATTGAATACATATTTTCCTTTTTTCTGAGATCCTAGTGATATTATTAATATTAATTTTTAATACAATTGAACATTCAATTATTGTGTTAAATATACAGTATTTACAATAAAAAAAAAAATGTGTATTATATAAGTTCAAAAACATTATTAATATCAACATAATGTTAACAACATTAGATATGAATATTGTTCATTGGTCATATACTACTATACTATTAACTTGTACTTATAACTGAGCTAGGTTAAAAAATCAGAACTGTTATTTTAGTACTGTGGAATATTATCACTTAAAAATTTAAAAAGAATAGTCCGCTGAAATTCTAAAACTAATCAGCAATAATCAGCTATTTAAAGGGTTAGACATAAGGTTTTTTGTACGTCTTATGGAAAACAGGAAAAAAATTAAATACCTTGTTATCATTAAATTATAATTTAATATAAAACCAATAGTGTAGTGTGTGTTTTGAGTAGATTATAAGTTAAACAAATTCATTAGAGACATTTTATATAAAACTTCTGTTATAGAATAACATTAACATATATTATTTCTATAAATATCATTGTATAATAATTAATACTTATAATAATAAATACATTCTAACTATGTAATGTTTAAAATGTTAAAATTAAATAAAAATTAGTCTATTGAAAAAATAAATTTATTTTATTTTCCAATAGATTTGAATACTGTGTTTTCCATAAGACTCAGTAAGTCAACCACAGAAGGTCTGCTTTTCACATCTTTTGACAAACATAACTTCATTGCTTGCATAAGAACAGGTGGTATACCATGTTTAAATGTTTCTCTATAACTTGGAAAACAAATATTTTGCTTAAAGTCACCAATAGCATGCAATTTTTCCCATGTACTTGTCAAATGTGAGAATGGAGTTTTATCATAAACTAGACTATACAATATACATCCTAATGACCATACATCTGATTTTTGGTTAATCTGTATAAAATTCAAAATCATTTTATTTTTGGTTATTTCTAAATTCTGTATTTATTTAATTATTCATCTCACTTTATGTCCATGAAAATCGGAGTCCCCATTTCTAATGCATTCTGGACTCATGTAATTCCAAGTTCCAGCAGTCATATCTTTCAGCACACTTGTCATGTCTCCTTGTATTTTTGATGCAATACCAAAATCAATTAATTTTAACCGGCCACTAACTAAAAGGAAATTTGCAGGTTTGAGATCTGAATGAATAATACCTGTTAAGAAAATAAAACATTTGAACATTGATATAAAATAAAACAATAACTATAATTAACACCTATTTAAACAACATAATACATAACATTGTTAATTCATTTAATTCTAACTAAATAGAGTAAACTGAGGGATCATTTATACTAACACATTGAAGTATAAAAATTAAATGTACCTCATAGTTTTAAATAAATAATTAATTTAATTTTATCTATTGGATGTTTAATTATTATTATAAAAATAAAGTAAATGGAAATGGAGTCAAAAATCAAACAAAAATATTTGCTACTCAGTGTGTCAAGTGAAGAAGGAATACATTAGTTCTAGAACAATGTATTTTTTCATTAAGTCTATATTTATAACAGTTATATTATATTAATTACGGTGATAAGTGTTCCAAAAATTTCATGTAGCATATACATCTTCAATACATTATTCAGGTGGAACAACATTTTTCTAAACGTATAAGGACTAAAAAAATATTAAGGAATATTAAAAACCCTAGGACTCGGTGGTTCTTTTATTTAATATAAATAACAAGATCATTGTAACTATACATAAAACTCAAAATTAAAATTTTTAATTCTGTGTAAAACAAGGAATGTATTTTGTTTTATTAAAAAATAGATCTATACAATTATTTACCTCTTGCATGTATTTCATGAACAGTAGTTAACATTTCTGACCAATAGTACATAATCATATGTACTGACATATTTTTTGTATTATGAATGAGGTTTGAAAGATCTGTATCACCTTTTTCCATAACCATGTACAGAATTTTTTCTTCGGTAATATATTCACTGAAATATATATGTAGTCTTAATTAAAATGTCAAATAATATTTATTGAACTACTCAAAATAACAAAGAAATCTAACATTTAATCACATAAAATATACCTGTCAATAAGACGAATAACGCTTTTACAATCTTGCAAGTTTTTTAATAAAGTAACTTCATTTAAATATCCTTTAGCTATAATATCTTCAACTCCAGATAAATCTACTTTTTTTATTGCTACTACTCTATTTGTTTCTGGATACAAAGCCTAATGAAATAATATAACATTTATAATTTAATTAATTTAATAATGCATATATAACAGATAGTAAATATTTACTTCATATACAACGCTTGATCCACCATGACCAAGTATATTAAGTGTACAATAATTAGTTCCTTTGATAGATATAAAATTGTCACTTGCACATGTTATGCACATATTACTTATGTAATTCACTGGCTGTATCAAATATTCCTCAACAGGAACAACAGTTTGAGTAAAATTAGCAAGTCCATTATCTAAATATTGACATTCTAATTGTTCAACAAATAATGAAGAATCATCAAGTGAATTTGAAATTTTAATGGAAGAAGACACATTTGATAATTCTGGTAAACTAGTTGTATTTTTGGTATTAAAATACAAACTAGAATCATGATTGTTCCTAAAAGTATCTGGTAATTCATAACATATAATATCATCATATACATTCATAAGAGATTTTTTTGTCATTTCTTTTATATTTTCTTTCGCAGTAAGCAAACAAGAAGATAAACCAATATGACTTTGAGTTAACATTTTTGATTTTGCAGTTTTAAATTTTTCATTTTTTTGTTCTGGTACATCTTTGTCATTATATGAGTATCGTTTAGTACTTAATGGGAGAGTAGGTTTGAAATTTAGTTTACGAATAATTTTTCTTTTTAAGTTAACAAATGTATTATTTGGAGTTTTAAAATTGCTGTAATTTTGATTTTTAAGTGCTGGACAAACTATTGGCGTGTTTTGTAATAAATCACGTTTTTTGGTTATGTTGGATTTCCACATTAATTTGAATGAATCTTCTAAATCTGCCTCAGCTGTTTTATTTTTAATTAATGGTTGATTATCATTTATGTGTTTTAAATATCTGGCCTTTTGTCCTAAACGACTAAAATAAAAATAAAAAGTTCATTAGGTAAATAATATAATATACTGTGTATCATCTAGTGTTTAGTTAGTAAAGCATAGTATATGGTAAAAATGATTAAATTCCCCAATAAATATTCAGCAATTCAATATTAAAATAGTTTTTTTTCAAATATTAACACTTATAAAAATATAAAAATGAATCAAACAGAATAATAATATAATCATAATATATATTAGGTAGGTAGCAAAGATAAGATACAGTAGGTATATTATTTTTATGTAATATTTTTATATTTTTAGCTTTTTAGATGATCTATGATGTATTTATCAGATAGGTAATTGATATATGTCCTCTAAACAAGTAGTGGCCAACATATTTTTTTGAGGTACAAGGTTTAAGTTTTTGTAGTGACCAGGGGTATATTATGCCATATTGCTGTGAGAATGGTTAAGATGTTAGTCAACAGTCATTTTAAAGGAAGTATTTAAGCATTTTTATGACAAATATTAATGGTTTGACCTTGGTAAGTAAATATTCTAACAGAATGAGGATCATAAGTTATAAAAGTTTGTACCACCACGGCTATAACAACTCTTAACCTCATTTGAATAGTAAAAATAAGAATATAGTAGGTAAAATGATAACTACCTATCTGAGATGTATAAAACAAAACATAAAAAATAAATCAGTAATGATAGAAATTATTCAGTAACTTACTTAAGTACTTCCCTATAAGAAAATTAAGTAGATAGGTACTAAGTACATCATTGATTATAAATATATTATATATTGTACCATTGATTGAACAATAAATAATATATAGTATAATTAATGGTAGAATTTACTAAGAACATTAACAAATTTATAAAACGAATGCTAACCTACTGACATCTACTCTAATGTATAAAGAAATAAATAATTTATGATGATTAATTTTTTACTCAAGTGTAGGTACTGTGTACATTAACAACGTACTTAGTGATTAGATTTTTTGGCTTTGAATTTATTAATTCCAATAGGGGGCACGTAACATGGTCGGTTCCTCCATCGTCTTCATCAACATTGTTGAGGACTTTAGACATCATACTGTTAGTCATCTTAACACGGTGACTTGAGCATAACGAGTAAAAAATAACGCCTAACTACTAGATATCATCACCACAGATCAAATGTCACAGTTTTACCACATTGACCACTGGGGTACTCTACCCTGTGGACCTACGTAGTACGTGGTATGTGTAGCGGGTAGGTAGCACAATGTACAAATGCACGGCCAAGTATCAACAAATAATTTACCATTAACAAATATTAAATAATAATAATTCACGTCACGGAGATACGGTCATACGGACGACGGAGTCACGCACACGAACTATGTTCCGTTCTTCATAATATACCATGAGTGGTGAGTCCATGACTATATTATATTATGTCATATGAAAGTATGAAATGATTTTCCCGGGAAATGTCGGACCGTCGTCGTCGGAGGCAAATTATCACTGAATCAGCAGTGTGCACGCAACAAGAATCCAGATGTACAATATTATTGTAAGTAATCTTTTTGAAAAAATACAAGGCTACACTGGTTTCCGAGTTATGATCACTGAACTAAATAGGTAACAAAAATAACCAGACCGTCTGGAACCCAGGGTTTTCAGCACAATTAAAGGTGAACTACTTACTACTTACTTAAACTTACTACCGTATACTATTACCATTTACATACTTATATACCAGTATATCTTTAATTATGGTTGAAAGTTCTTCTCGCCCAGAAATAGGTACCTCCACGGCTATACACACCAGCCCTCAGCTAGTAAGACTTTGAAAATAGCTTGAATTATAGGTTGTCATAGATATTTCACGTCTTAGAGCTGTTTTTTCGTTTTCAATTCTATCCATACAGTTCCTATCAATTTGGTCTGCTCTTTTTTTAAACAGTGGCTTTGCAATTTTAAATTACATCATAATCCCGATCCAAATATATAATACACATATCAGTGGTTTTCCAACACTGGTGTACCACGGGCATTCACTATTTTTTTTTTTTTTTATAGGTGTGTCGAAATTTTTTGAAAATTGTTTTTTCATTAATCACCGATTGCATTGATTTGTGATACACGAATTAAAAAAATAATACAAAACGTTAAATATGATTGCGAATACCGGAATACGAATACGATTACGATTACGATTAATTATATCTTAGTTAACTATTGAATAATAAATTAAATGTATGCACCAACTACATTACTTTTTTTTGTAAACACATTTTATGAAATAATATAATGTAATCGTTATTCATAAAAATGTATAACTACTACCAAGCACACATTTCTAATAAAATAATGTTATTATACTTAAAAATAATTGTGTTCATATAATTTAGGCCCTATGTCCCAATAGTTATCTTAATAAATTACATTCACAAATTCACAATAATTATATTTCGAAAATTATAAAATTCAAGTATAAGTGTTTAGTTAATTAATGTTTCGTGTCAGGGGAGGCTCCAAAGTTCAAGGTGGAGGCCCTAGGGGCAGTGGCTCCCTTTCAAACTCGTATAGGTTAATAGCATTATGCTTAGTAAACATTAATAATGGAATAGATCGTTTTAATCAAAAAGATTAGTATCCTCCCAAGCCTCCCGTGACACGAAACATTAACTATAGATATTAGATACTTATATTTGAATTTTATAATTTTCGAAATATTTTAATGGAATTTGTGCTCTTTATAGTTTATAAACCCTTTTTTTCGATCAAAAGTCAAACCTACCCAATTAAGAATGAACGAAGTTTATGAACGATTAATCAGTGAGTGGTAATTTTAATTCGATAATGATAAGTATAATGCTTGGGTTTAATTGACTTACAATCATCGATTTATTCCCTAAAAATTCGCCAATAATTATCATAAAAAAATATGTTCTTTGCATTGAAATTTGCACTTCATATTGATAACTATTTCTTTTTAAAAATGACATAATAAAACAATACTTAACTTTGATTTTTGGAATGGATCAGACTTTAACATTACTAAAAGAGTTAACTATTATACATATAGTCACATAGATTACACTATTAACCTCATTGTGGTTTATTTTTTTGTCGTGTTATGAAAATGAATATCGGAATATTTATACTTATATTTATTTAGGTATACTCATACATGACTTGTATACAATTAATTAATTTTTTATTTGAAAATTTATTCATTGTAAATAATTAGATTTAAAAGTGGAATAGGTATATAGTTTATTATATAATATATTAATATATAGTTTTAAAATATGTTTCTAATTTAATATTTTTTTTTCTTGTAGATTTTGAGCGAAAGGATGAATGCAAAGGGATTGTGGTTTTCACTGTTTTTGTTTAGCTTATATATTTTCCATAGATTCATAAACACCACTTTATTCAGTACTTTGAGATGTACGATTTTTTTCTTATGGATTAATTTATGATTTAAAATTTTAATAATAAGAATGTTACACATTAAATAAATTCGAAACTAGATTTGCTGTCATATTCATTTTATTTTTAACAATATAACAATTAACAATATACTACAGGCTAAATAGTAAATATGAAATACAGTTTAAGTAACAACAAAGTAGCCATGGCTCATATGAACCAAAATAAATAATATTTGTACGCCAGTATCAATAAGATAGTAAAAACTAATGATTTCTATTAGTGGGTGAATGAAATATTGAAATCCCTACTGAGACGTAATAGATCGTTAGTTGCGAAAATTTCGTTGTGGGCGGCCTTTAAAATTATTTAGTTGTTCTGCATTTATATACCAATATGGTTGTTTTTCTCGTGGATACGTTTTAACGATCTCGACCAAATCTTTATCGACGTTGTACTTTGGATCCTTTTCGAAAGCGGCATATGGATTATCGTTTCCATTAAATCTATTGTCGACCTCTGAATTACCTTCTAAGTGTTGAGGTAACACTGCGGGGTAACTATTGCCAGATGCATAAAATGGCCTTTGACAACTTACACAAAGTAATAGTGCTGCAAAAATGACAGCCGATTGTAATAGACCCTATAAAAAAAATGTATGATTAGACTTAACAGAAAATATTTATTTATATTTTAATTGATTAAACGGCGGCGGATAATATTTACTTTACTACAAAAATATTTAATATAAATACATATTTGATATTAATATGACATTTTTCCTTTAATAAAACATAAACATTTTTTTCTTTTAATTATTTAATAAATAGCTAATGGCTTATTGAATAAGTTCTTGAAATTCCAATTCCAAATATGATCTATTAACTAGTTTTTATGCATGATGTGTATTTGATACATGAATTATTATTTTAAACTTTTGGAAGTATATGAATATTATTTTATATATTTATATTTATATATTATATATTTTTATTTAATTGTTATAAGTGTTTATAAATAAATTTAAGCTGAACTGAATGTTTTCTTTAATTTAGCTATTAATAACATATATAACAACGGCTCGTCGACGGTTTGAACTTTAATGTCTTAAAATTCTAAAAAGTTAATAGCAAAAGAAAGAGTAACTGCACAATTTTTGACACACGTAACTTAACTAGTTTAATTGAAACAAAAAAATTATATTCATTTATGATCCTTAAAAGTGTTAATTTCTCACTGTAATATTATTATTAAGGATTATGGGTTAAACTATTGAACTTTCTCCTAAATATTTCACAATTTTTTTAAATTAAATATTAAAGTAAATAATTTAATTAAACATAAAACTGCATGGGCTGTGATCAAAACACGAGTTGGATTAAAAGTCTTAAGTTGCATTTGATAATACGTTTATGAAAAAATATTTATACGTATAATAAATACCTGCATTTTTCCGGTGTATAATTTCTCAAAATAAAAATCAATAACACAATAATATTATGTGTGGAAGATCTTTGGGGATGGCTGGACACGTGTTTAATAAATTATTTCACCGCAGTCTAATGTGCTGCTATAATCTGCACCCTACAGTATTTTGCTGAGAACTAAAATGTAATGCACACGTCAAAGAATATTTATATGATCCGTTTCAAATATTCCAATGACGCATGGATGGAGGAAGCCCTTCCACTTTTCCCAACTAAGCGTGTCCTGCAGTCAGTGTAATCAGAACGCATATAACATTATATAATTAATAAATTACGTTCAATGATGATGTGCCGTTCACTCAAGACTGATACGGTAGGTATTATAGTAACGATTAGTCATTCATGGCTCAGGACTATCATAAAGAACTGATATACCTATGTGATATGTATCACGAGGACACGAGGGCACGATGAGGTTCGATGGTAAACATTAAAAATACTCCAAGGTAGGCAAGAACGGTGTACAGTACAGTACAGTGCAAATCAGAGGTGGGCCGTGGGCAATATTTTTACCTGAGGGGTTCATAATTTTTTCAGCATTTTATGGAGGGCCGCATTAAAAAATAAAATAAATGTTAATAAGATTTAAATTTAAACATCTAGCACATAATATTATATAATTATTGATATCAAAAATCATATTATGAGTTCCATTGAATGTCTGTCTTTACTAAATATATAACTTCCAATAAAATTAAATACCTGTAATGTTCATAATGATTTGAAATTTAAGATTAGAATTTAAAAATACCATATTATGAAGTATTTGGAGGACCGCTTAAAAAAGTTACTGAGGTTATGCGAGGAACTGGTGCTGCAAATGCATTGGATATAATGCGGATATAATCGTAATATTATATTTATTATATATATATATATATATATATGATTATGAATAAATATTAAATATTCATGATAATGAAATACCTGTTACCTACGTTAAAACTAAAAATACAATATTTTGGTTCACCAATAAGTATAAATTGATTTTATTTCGTCGGCTGTTTTCAGCGTATCTTGTTTCGAGCCTTCCTCGAATTCTTACTCGCGTCGAGATTGTGTTATAAAGCACCACAAAAGTCCAATTTTTATATTTTAGAAAAAGAAACACACAGTTCTATTTATAGGATATAAATTAATTTGCGTAAAAATATACAAGAGATTTTTTTTTATTTATTTATAAAAATATTTTATTATTTAATTAGTCGCGATACAAGTGTTTTATTTCATATTTTACTAAAGAAATTATTACGTCTTTGAAAAAATTCGCGTTCTTGAAATTCATATTTACATCCTATAAATTAATTCTAAAAGAACGAGTATGATACACATAGACACATAGTCAATAGTCATATTGCATATTTGACTAAGAAAACAATTAAAATTGACTTCCATAAAATTAGCCATTTTTCGAAAAATTATGCATATTTAAACTTACAAATACAATGCTGTGTATACAGTTATCAATCAGTAATCCTTAACTTGTCCAGACCTTTTGATTTGATAAAAAAAAAAAAATATAGATCCCTTCACTTGTTTTGTTAACAATTAAAATGCATCAATTATCAATTACATTTTCAGAGATTTTAAAGAAAAAATAGTTCTGTTTGAGTGTTTGATTACTTATTTAGCTGTATATTTTAATCACTGACGTTTATATACATTAAGATAATTACACTAATAATTAATGACAACTTATATCATTAACGTATAACAATTATATTACTAATTACCTACTATCGATTAGAGTTAAAGGATTTTTAGGTTACCTATAATAATCTTTCCATTTCTGCCCATTAAATTAAATAATCCACAGTTGCCTATTTAAATGTTTAATTATAAGTTCGTTAAATCATAAAACAAAATAACTCGAAAATCATTCCAAAAATATATGTATGACGTCCGTAAAAACTTATTATTGTAGAGTAAATATTGATTAGTCAACACATTTACAACAATAAAAAAGCCTAGCGATAGGCCTACTATTGTAGTACTGCAGTATAATTACATGGACATTAACAATAAGACTTGGGTTTAATTATTTACATTTTTAAAAAAAAATTTAAGGTAACAAAATCGACTAACGACTGATTGTTTTGCATTCGTCTTGCTGTATTAATTCGATTTGACGAAATCGGTATATTGTATTTTAAAATCCGTGATAAAACATTGCATTTCGAATTGGTTTTGACCAAACTGTGCTTAAATAATAAAATGTTAGAATGTCGTTTTCAACATTTTAAGTATATCCGTAAAAGTAATTTATGCGACCATAATAACGTTAATAACTATTTGTAGAGCTTATGGAAGTTTATGCAAATGAAAACGTGCCAACAAAACAATATTTTTTTACATAATTGTGGTGTATAATTTACATCGATTTATGAGAAATTATAAATATTATAAATGTATTCGTACTGGTAACTAAAATCTAGATGATTTTTTCGTTATATAATTTTTTTACGGATAAACACTATTATTTATAATTTGTAAATAGTAAATACACATTAATTAATAATGATTTAGAATTCAAAAACAATTTATTATTCTAAAATAATAACTATATAATATTTAATTTGTTGAATTTATCAATGTAACAAAATATGAATTACCTACTTGACGCTACGATGATTTCAGAATATAATATTATAATGATATGGCTTTGTATTGTACAAATTGTGTTAAAATATTCCTAACAGTAAGTAGTATTACATGGTATGTAATGTATTTTATTGTTTCATTCGGTGTGCCACCATTTTACAATAGTTAAGACGCGGTATTGAGCGATTTTTTAAGAAATTTAAAATCCAATGAATACGCGGCTCTTACCAATTCTATCAATTAGGAAAATTACTATCGAGCATCGGCACCTGCAGTAATAAATAATAATGGATTAAAAATTTTAAATTAAATTTCTTATTAGGTATCTATTGTCTTTTATTAATGCTCGTAAAATGATTATGAACCATTATATTATTATTATACTCGTAATACTGTATTCCGAGTTCATGTAATATTTATATAAATTTATAATTATAATATATACCTAATTAATTAATATAGTTTTTGTCGGTCATACATTAAAGCCCAAGCGCAAAAGTAATATATACGGTCTTTATAACTTAAATATTTATATTTATTGTAAAAGCGTTTATCATAATAAATTAAGGATTGTTGATTATTATACAAATTAAGGAAGAGCTGCAAGGAGGACCGTGAATGCAAGAGGTTAACCTAAAATCGTGTTGCAGTGATCGCTAAGAACAACATTTATCAATACCAAAATGTAAATATTTAATTAATTTTCATAAGTAATAATATATTAATAAGTAAATAAATTATAATTTATAAGTAATAACTATGTACACATTTCAGATTGTTATATATATATTTTTTAAATTTTTAAATTGTTATTTTTATATATGTTTTTTGTAGTACCTACTTAACTATATTTTTAACTGGCCGGTAGCCCTGCTCGGTCTAAAAGACCTGAACAATATTCGGGTGATGCAGAAGATATGGCCGGATTTGGGTGGGAACCTGAAAGTTGATCGGTAACATTAATTCTATAATAATATGCTTATATTGCTGGTGGAATTACCCAGTTTGAGGCTACTATATCATTGCGGTACAAGTTTGAAACACGACTATCCGCCCATCCATGAGATCGCAATTGACTTAACCATTCAAATGTAATCCGAGTTTTATACATAGTTCTATATTGGGTTTACCGTATAGTTAGTCCTTTCACTTTAACATTATTACATATGACTACTATTTGAGCATAATGATGTAGGTACCTCCATGACGTAGTTATTTATGTGTATTAACGGTAGACCTGCTGTAAACACTGGAACGCGATGTGTGCATAATTCATACCCACGCTGAAAAATATACTGCGTCGATCTGAAATTTTTTCTGATATAGCTGCATTTATTCTGTCTCCGGATTTTCATTCCGAACTAATAGTTGAACATTTTAAGATTATATTATGTCGTTATAAAAACTACAATATTGAATATACCACATATTGTGATTTCTGCAATACTGTATGCAATTGTATATATTAATATTGTATTTAAAAAGTATGGAGTATAAAAGCTCTTTTAGATGACGAATGGAATTCTTTTTTATTGGATAGCTTCATTATTAAATTTTGGAAAATATATTAGGTGCATAAACTTTAGCAAAAACATGATGAGATTTGCAAATTTCGAAATGTGTGCACAGTTTTAAAAAAAATACCCGTACAAATTTTATGATTACTTTCATATAGATATATCAGCTACTTTTGATTGTATTTTAAATGCAATCAAAGATGATTTGATAAGACATTCAAATTTTAGACGTACCATTGAGTGCAAAGAAAAATAAACTGTTACTCAGGTAAAGTAGAATAAATATTTGTTATTTTAATTTATATTGATTTGTCTAATACTATATATTATAAATATTAATTTATTGATTCCATGCATCCTAATGGAATATTATTAAAAAAGAACTCAAAAAATCAAGTTAAAATAATTTAAATCTTAGACTGCAGAAAATTAAGTAAGTACAAATTTATACTACCTAACTGAAAATGTACATAGTTTTATATTAATTATTTATACGTTGTATTATTATTATTATTTATAAATTAGTGTATGAATATTTAAAATCTTGAATAACAGCTGATGATTTGTTAAAATGTTTGAGTGTAGAATAATTGTGACTGTTGCAAGTAATCTGAGGAGCTATATGCACTGGGAGACTGGGACTTCTGCTAGGCATAATGTCTTCCTTTGGTTATAACATGAAGTACTTCCACTCGAACTTTTCTTTTTTTAATAAAGCCATTTTTTTTAACTCAGCAGTAAACTCATTAAAAAGTGGTTATCTTCATCACTATCAAAATTTGAATAATTTTTATGTTTAGACAATTTTTAAATAAGAATAGGTACACAATACACATTAAAGATGTTATTAAAACACCAAATTTGAAATGATCGACAACGATTGTTAGATAAAATAATATAAAAATGAATAACAATTTAATTCATATATATTGTTTTATAATTCAGGTTTAATGTCTTTCACCCTTTATGATCTATTATATGTTATAATAAGCGTTATTGCATTGTGTACAGGGCCTGATTAAGGAGTTTGCCGCCAGTAGACTTGGATTAATTTGACACCCCTACAATATGTTCGGAATCATTCAATCACGGCTTCTACGTTCGTAAAATATTATATTGTGGCGCTCCAAATCAACATTGACCAATTGGCGCCCTAGACTGTAGGTCTGTAGTCTACTCAGCCTGTTGGTAAATCAGGCCCTGATTGTGTAAAATGCATAATTTATTTAAGTATAATGTATTTAATGTGCATTCCATATACATATTTATTCATTTGTAAACGAGATGGTTTTTCCTTAATAAAAACACCATTGTTCATACAAACACGTCATTATATATATATACATCCTATTATAATACTTATACATTATGTGTGCGAAAACGCAAAAAAGATAAGTACGTCATATTATTGTCACTAGTATTAATAATAATCTATAGTCATATTCATAATAATTATTAAGTGTATACATTTCATCAATAGAATTATTACCAACAATATTTCCCAGTTTGTGCATTCGTCATACACTATTATTGTTACGTCTTAATACCTTTGTATATTCATAAATAATAATAGGAACAGCATTGTTAGATGTAACAGTAATGCACGTTCGCCTATTCCCCAAGCGTTAGTCTGGATTCAATGTTTAACCCATTCAAAATAACGATGAATAATAATTTTTTCCTTAAATCGTTATCGACATATTATTATCGTTAATCATTGTCTCAAGAGTATTAATTAGTTTATATTATTTTTTTATGTTTATATTTTAAAATATATTATTTATTAATATTTAATCAATGTTTTGAAGTCCATCTCTAATCTCTTTACTCTACGCTCTATAGTCACTGTTAATGAACTGTAAAAAAATATAATACATTGATAAAATATAAACAAAACATAACCACATACATGGCTAATAGCATACGAATGGGAAAAATGTAAGCTTACATACCTATATGTCATTACATACTCTAGTATGAAGAATTAGGAAATTGCAAATGTATTATATAATCGGTTTCAGATTTAAGTGGTAAGCCTTTAGGTCTGAGGAAAATCTCGTTTTATCTATCCATAATATAGATCCCACCAATGTGACTGTTTATAACATTAAGACAATTAAGATAATTTAACTAGTTTAGACATTATTATATTCGTTTTTCTTTATACATAATATATTTCGTTTATTTCAAAATATTATGTCGATATTCAATATTTAAAATGAAATTAGGTACCTAATAATTTTCAATTATATTTGTACTGATTTATACGTTTGTACATAACACCGATGACCGATACTGGTGGGAATATAGGTACTTATTATATGTAGGTATATACATACATACATATATATATATATATATATATATAAGATTAAGGGGATTGTAAGCCATGATTTTCTGTTTCTGTCTATTACACGCGATACATAGGAATTTAGACGTTTTCTATTTCCAACGTACCGATCGATCAATTAATGCGATAAGAATTTTGAAAACTGATTTGAATTCGTCGTTAAGTCTACTTTAGATCGACTTTCACATTTTTTTCATTTTGTCCCGCAAAATTTCACAATATAGAACTAAACGAATTGAAAACATAAAAATCAACAAAAGTTAATTTTTGGGAATGTTAAGTGCAAAATTTAAAAAAAAGAGGGAAAGTCGATCTAAAGTAGACTAAACGACGAATTCAAATCAGTTTTCAAAATTCTTATCGCATTAATAAATCGATCGGTACGTTGGAAATAGAAAAGTCTAAATTCCTATATGTTGCGCGTGTGATAGACAGAAGATCACAGATTACAATCCCCTTAAATAAGAACCGTGCGGACTCAGACGTTTAATTAGTATAGTTGGATTGGTACGGTTCTCCAGACTTCCGTATACCGTATTCTGTGTAATACTTTAGTCTACACAGAATGATGAATGTGTTTTCATGTACATATAATCATATAAAGGCGGTACGTGCACAATCAGTGGCGTGGCAAGTGGATATATTGGTTGACGGTTAACGAATGTATATTATAATTTATAATAATTTACGACACCTATATGTTTATTATCACGACCCGCCTACGTTTTGGATTAACTTTACTCGATGACAATGCAATGTCGTCGTCTCATGGTTTGAATAACAATAATATAGTTATAAGTACTAACACGTCATACCGTGTTTTACGACGAACATGTTTCAGGTGTGTTACAAATTACAATACGTTATTATACACACCATGTCGCGTAATAATTTAGGCGCCCGACTATACAGTACAGACACGATCGAATTGCGTACCTAGTCACGGTAAGTACATAACCACCAGACAATCGTCGATTTGTCAGTCGATCGACCCAAGCACAACGAATGTGAGTGTCCTATAAGGATCACGAGGTCATGTGTATGATTATTATAATATTTTCGGTGACGTATGGAAATCCACGGGGCCTGAAGGACATTCGAGGACACTAGTTCGTTTTGACGGCACCCGGCCACTGGTTTCGAGTTGGAGAAAAAAAAGATAAGACATCTTCTGACCCCTTGCAAAACACTATAAATTATTATTATATTTTTTAACATTTATTAGGATTTATAGAATCTGTAATAGTAGTTACAATAAGCATATGAGCTGAAAAAGTATAAGTTGACGGTGAAGTCGTGAGAAGAGTAGCTACCCAGCAGTAACACTCGACCAAGTTATAATGTGTGTAAAAGCAACTATTCCTTTGCTCCGTCAATTATAGTGACCGTCGTTGTATGTAATATAATACAATTTATTACAACGTGCACTAGCTATCAAGTGTCAACATCTACAACAAATATTACAAATAAATATTTATCCAAAAAAAGGCAAGTTCTAGTTTAGTTTGTTATGATAAAAAATTTACTCAATATTTATATATAATTAGTGTCAGAACATCAAGGTAACATGTAATAGAATAGAAATATCTATCGCTTAAATAAATGCCGAAGTGCCAACACCAAAATTAAGAAAAGATGAAAAATTTATTTTTACTTTCCTGAATAGTAGGAAAATTGTTGCTAGGCCCATTTTGCCTTTTTCGTTTATTCATTGTGATTATAATCTTATTAAAGCACATACATTTTCAAGCCCTATTCACTTGGAACATTTTCTCCAAGTTTGTAATGGAAAATTTTGTAGATTAAGGCACTTAATACAACTGTTGTATATTAAGAAGGCTGTGAATTTAATGTAATATAAAATCTAAAAAATAGCATTTAAAATGCCTAAAAAATGTATTTCATTTTTATTTAAATACATTGAAAATCAAAATTTTATAAAATATTGAAAGAAAAGTATTTTAATGTTTGTATTAATCTTACATAGGTATCCATAAGTATTATTCAATTAATTTAAGCAAGTGCTTATATGTATAAAATATTACCATAACATTCATCAATTTTGATGTTGTTTTTAATTGTCTGAAACATTTATTTTTATTATTGTCAGAAAGCATAAAATAAATAATGTGTAGATGTTAATTAAAATATACTGTAAAATGAACTAAAAAATATATAAATTACTAAGACAAAAATTAGGAAAAATGTTAGTATCATAAAATGCTATAAAAAATTGAATGAATGTTAAAGATTGAATTTATTAACTCAATTACATGACTAATTTTTAGAAAACTATATATTATAACCAGATATCAGGCTATAAATATTCACTTTTCTATAGATTCACAACCTAAGCTATTAATATTTAATAAGTTAAGTACTAAGATAATTTAGAATTAAAAATGTATACTTACAAGAAAATTGTTTTAATTGATTATATATTTTTGAAATAAAGAAAATACAAACATTATCATTTCTATTTTTACATAATTAATTATATTTTACTAACAAAAAAAAAAAAAAGAAAAATTATAACACTGATTTATTAAATATACCACTGTTTAAAGCTGACAAATTTTTGCATCTTCATAAATGTTTATATCACACACATACCTGTAAAATAATATTTACAATAAGTTAAATTAATTAATTGAGGTGTTTTTATGTAGAATGTGTGATTGAAAAATGAAAGAAAAAAAATAATTTATATAAAATATAAAATGGGTAGGTATATAATAATGCTTTTATACTGTTAAAATGTTATTGAATGAATTAATATATTATAAATAATATTTGAGATGAAATATACATAAATTCTTAAAGAAAATATTAAATCCATGAGTAATATAAGTTATAAAATAATATTATTTTTAAAACTTCATATTTCTATTTTGTAACCTTATATTAAGATATTTCAATGTTAAAGGTAACACATTTAAAAGATTAAGTTTAATATATTTTAATACTTGAGTGTGAAACAGAAAATGCTTTTGAAATAGACTTTATTCATTATACTCGTGTTGCAAAGATTTAAATAAGCTTAATTTATCAAAGTCATATTATTATTTCTAAATCAAATATTATTGTATAATTTATATCATAGTAATATCAGACAAAAATAATTATCTATATAAATCGTTTACAAGTATCCTTGTTTTATAGTTTTAAAAAATCAATGTTATTTTTAAGGAAATAGATTTTTGAAGAAAATATTCTTAGATAAACAATTTTTACTTATTACGAAAAAAAAATTTTTGTTTTTGAATGATAATCTGAATTATAATCACCGATTTTAAAAAGTATATTATTATTTATTCTTACATTTAATATACATTAATTACATACTGGTAATAATATTTTCCTCTATTAAGACTTTGACAATAAAAATAATTAATTAATACTTACTCGATTACAAATACTTATGCCAGTATACTCGGTCCAATAATGTTTTTGGAGGAGCGTGCACATAGTACTCATTTAAACCTGGCTCAATAAGTTTATTTGGATCAACTGTTTTGTATACAGGTTCACCATACAAAGTACCTGTTTCCCAACCTTTAACATTTTTCATTAATTTATCTTCAGCTTCACGATTCCTTCTCAATTGTTTTAGATATCTATAAAAATATTTAAGTATAAGTATTTGAAAAAATATTGTTATGTAAATACTCACTCTCTGTCAGCTTCAGCATCTAAAAGAGGTGATATAGCAATGATAGCATTACGTGATTCAACTTGGTAAGAATCAATTTGTCGGTCATTTAATAGATATAGGTACCAGCCAACACCAGTGCAAACCGTATATGTAGCAACTAACGCCCTAGCTAAAAAATAATTTTTAATATTTTCTAAGTACAATGTTATGAATCATCCACGTAAATATTACTAAATATTATAAGTCCAATACATTTTTTTTTCATGTCATACAGTTAATAAAGTCACAATAAAATTAGGTAAAGAATGAAATAGAAGTATATATTATATAGTATAACTTCACTGATTATTAAATATCAATAAAAAAAAATTAAAATAGAATAGTTTAATCTAAAATACAATACCAGAATTATCTTTTAGATGATATTTAATACATTTTACAAGTTATTAGTTTTTACTAATACAAGAGTTCAAAACCTCCCAGGTGAAGAATAATTATGGAAAAACACAAATAAAAGAGACAATAAAAAGTTTAATTTTGTTCTTTTTTATCTTCTAAAATGATATTTTTATAAATATTACAACTTCACAACTTCTGAATTTAAATTTAAATTACATTTATACATTTTTTTTCTAGATTGACTAAAAATTTGTCATACATTTCAATGTATGTCAATACATGTCATGAAAATAGTAAGTTAGAGCCCTATAGAAATAATTTTTTGTTTACAGTCAACACAGAGATTACCAAAACAAATGTGATGAGGACAAATATATAGCTAGACTTGTACTTGATATTATGCCAATTAAATAAAACATTTATATTACCGAAACATTATCCCTGAATAATATTATAGTTAATGTTAGGGCGAATAATACCGGAATTAAGTAATCGGTAAATATAAATGAAATTATCAACATAATTGTTCAATAACTATGACTTACAGCTAGCGAATGGTTTTGGGAATACTCGAGCAAAATTAATCTTTCGATAGCCACCTTTCGGCGGCATATCTTGTTGTACACTCTCGGCCGTCGTAGTCATGATCGCACGTGAACTATTTTAAAAACAGACAAAAACAGTAATTAAACATGAGTCATAAATATAAAATAAGTAAAATTTTACCTGAAACGCGAGTTAAATTCCACAGGGCTCCAATCTCCAATTATTGAAGGACAATCCAATATGATTTTACTTCTATAAGACGAAAAAAAAAAAATATCTAAAACTGATATGATTTATGATAAGACTTACTGTGATTGATAACAGTAATAATGATTAATGATATCAATAGTCCTTATTCCTCGGCTGTAGATAGAATCTTCTATTTCTATACATCGTGGTGTTATGCTTAGAATATTCTTTCTCAAACTTCTATGACTCAACGCTCCTCTTTAGGTCTTAGGAACGATTTAATCTTAGGTGTGCTAAAAGCTTACACAGCTCTCGCTCTTATACATTTTTCGGTTCATATGATCACACGACGAGGCCAAACGAAGTTAATCAGCATCAATGTGATAACATAATACTCGAACGTGAGACACGAGCATCCAATTATTGTAATAAAATATATATTTAATATTTTCATAGTAATAATATAGCCTTATATAGAAAGATATAAAGATAAAATGATATTCCCTCAAACGACAAACATTCTAAGTGATGAAGATATCGAGTTTTGCTCTCGTATTATACATTTACAATTACATTTAACTTGCATCGATTTTATAAAATTACATAATTATATTTCTATAATATTAGTATAATATACTGTTGAAAATACATCATAGATTACATGATATTGTGTTTTATTATTTAAATCGCCTTGTGGACACTACGTATAGTTGCATTTGCATGGAATAAACGGTATATATTTTTCCGCCATTTTCCTATTTTGACTCCAGAAGTATAAACAAAAATAATGCTTGAATAATATTACTGTTCTATGATAACATGTCGTAGTGATAACAACATCATTAAAGTTCACTTTACGTACAATCGTGATTCGTGATAGCATTATTATTTCGGGAAATTCGTTGTTTGTTTATTTCATGACAGCCGGTAAAACTGAAAAATATCCTTTTAATTGTGCGCTCGTATTACGAATGGATTATGAAACATTAATTTAAAGTAAGTTTTGTTTGATAATTAGCCAAAAAAAAATATATATCTGATATCAAAACATTTTCACTTACCTAAAAAGTTATATTATAACCATATGTGTATCCCATATGTAATACTTTCTATCAAACATCTTAAATTCTATCTTGACCTATCCAAGTATTGTTAAAGTAATTTGCATTATTTGTTCCTTATATTTATTAATTTCTTTGTTATAATTATATTTAGGGTATATTAGTAAGTTGATCAAGTCAAACACAATTATGTCAGAAAGCGTGGAAGTTCAAATTGAAGACCAAGAATTTCAGTTGGAACCTGATAATGAATTAAGATTTGAAGTTGAAAACAAAAATGAAACCGTTGTTGTAGAAGTAAGAATTAATTAAATAATTATATATTTAGTTTTCTTGTTGTAAGTACCTATCATTCAATTAATTGATAAATGCTATAGTTTTTATGTAAATCTTGGTTAACTTGTTGTATTTCAAATTAATTATTTCTTATGTAAATTTTAACCAACTAGTATTATAAAAGTCAATTCATATCATTATAATTGTATTGAAAAACTATTTATAGTTTATCATATTATGTTGAGATAATTAAGTTTATTATTATAATATACATACTGCATTATATGTTTATGTAACAATAGATTTATGAATTAATGATACATTATCTAATTTTATAAATTGACAATTTTACAACTTACATGCTTTAATTGTTGCTGTATGGTTTTAAATCAATTTTATGTGCGTAGTTCATTCAGCATAATGTATAAATAAGGTTTTTTATTTAATATGTACATATATTTTGTTTTAGTTAAAAACTGGACTCGCAGAAATTTTTGGAACAGAGTTAGTCAAAGGTAAATCTTATACATTCTATTTCGGTGCCAAAATTGCAGTTTTTACTTGGCAAGGGTGTACATTGAAACTACGTGGCAAAAAGGGAATTAGTTATATATCTAAAGAAACACCCATGGTAAGAATAATTATGTATGAATTAAACTATGACATTGTTCAACTATAGTCTATAGTAATAACTTATTTCCTGATTAAAATATATTATAAAATTATATATATATATATATATATATTGTATATATTGCATAAAATAAAATTGTATTGTTTAATTATTTAGATGTTTTATTTAAATTGCCATGCTTCACTAGAACAGCTCCGGGTTAAGTCCGAAAAAGAAAATATCCGAGGACCTGTTACTATGGTGGTTGGGCCTACTGATGTAGGTAAATCTACTCTTTGTAGAATATTGTTAAACTATAGTGCACGAATGAATGCTCTTGGCCGCAGACCTATTTATGTAGACTTAGATCCTGGACAGGGACAAGTGTCAGTTCCAGGAACAGTTGGTTTGTATAGAGATTAATTTATTTTAATTCATTAAAATCTTATTAGTATAAAATATTTATAGGTGCTGTTATGGTTGAAAGGCCAGCTGAAGTAGGAGAAAGCTTTTCCCAAGCAGCTCCACTAGTATATCATTTTGGTCACACAACTATGAGTAATAATACAACTTTATACAACACTTTAATATCTCGCATGGCAGAGGTCATTCATCAGCGAATGGATGAAAATCCAAGAAGTAAATTTTATCTATTATTATTAATATTGCGTTCTGGATATTGTAACTTTATAAAACAAACTAGGTCTAAAAATAATTCAATAAAAAGCCTCTAAAATCCTTAAAAATTTTAAATAAATATTTTACCTAGGAAAAATAACTATACTTCACTTAAAATCACAAAAACTATGTACTACATAAGATCTAGTTAAAATAAATTAAATATTTAGTTAAAAATTTAAATATTGCTATTTATTTACTATTTAAAATATTTGAAAAATCAAACTTATACTATAAATGTTCATAAAAAGACATGAACAAACAAAATTGAAAACGATGATATTAGAAACGATAAGAATTAATAATACTATATCCAAAATACAGAAACTATACAAAATTATGATTAATTCCTGATTCCTCAACAAATTTTAGGAAACAAGATAATAAATGGGAAGGAATCTACTTTTTGGTTACCAAAAAATATCTACAATTTGAATAGGTATTTGTTCTTTAGTAACTAATTGTGTAATGGAAATTTTTTAAAAGTTAAATATTTTTTTCATATGTGAGAAGTATGCAACTTTTAATACTTTATATTATGCCATTGGTCTTATCAGTATTAAATATATTTCTTTGTTTTTATATTTATTTAATACAATAATTTTAGCTTATTTAAAAAAAAAAAAAAATTGAATTGAAGAATGAAAAAAGTGGTTTCATTTTTATATTGTATAGTTTATATTATATGAAATAATTAAAAATTTTATTTCAATCTTTTAAAGTATTTTTTAAGTAATTTGTTGTTTTTGAGAAATGACGATAAGTATTTTTATATTAGTATTCAATTAATTGTATTTTCTTTTTTTTTAGTAAATTGTTCGGGAATAGTTATCAACACATGTGGCTGGGTAAAAGGCAAAGGCTACCAGAATTTAACACACATTGCACTTGCATTTGAAGTAGATATCATTCTTGTTCTTGATCAAGAACGTTTGTATAATGAATTGGTCAGGGATATGCCAGAATTTGTTAAAGTTGTTCTTTTACCAAAAAGTGGTGGAGTGAGTACTATAATAATTTAAAAATCATTATAACATAATTAAATTCAACTTTTATTATTTGTACATAGAACTTAGAAAGTAATGTAATATAATAATTAATGTTAAATAATATTTGACATTGAATCTTAATATTTTAAATCTAATTGATAAAATATGTAAAAGAATTTTGTTAGAATTATTTTACACATATTATTATATTAGTATGTTATAAATGAAATTTATTATTGATGTAGTAACTATAATTTTTTCTAAATACAATTTTATAAATATTAAATAATTGTATTATGTGATAAACTTACTTGTCTACTACTTATCTAGCAACCAAACAGTTATTTTAATATTATTATGGCTTACTTAAACAAACAATAGGCATTATGTTATATATTAATCAAAATTTATGATGTTTTTTTTTATAAATTAATATCTTATGATATTTGTATATATTATATGTTGGCTACTATTAGTATATTTTAAAACTATCTTAAATTAATACAAATATACTCTCATCAGCATTTTCTACTTTCCACTTGAATGTGTCATAACATATTTAATTCATTGTTTGTCATATTTAATTTTTATACTTCATCTGAAATTTTTACTGTGCAGATTGTTTTCAAATAAAAAGAAAAATATTTATCAATTTTACTTACACTATCAAATTTAGCTGATAGTAAAAAATATATAAATAAATATATATGTATAAAATAATTTATAACAAATTTCATAATAAATTAATAGCTATAAATACGTATAAAATATTATTTTCAAGTTGTAAACTGTTAACATATGCCAAGTATTTTAAATGATCAAAATTTAAAGAATAATAGATCTTTAAATAATCTAATAGTGTAGTATATAGCTGTAATTCAATTTTATGAGTTTTATGTATAATATATATATTGTTAAGTTAAGTTTATACAATGTTGGGTTGTCTCTACATTAAATTTGTTTAAATTAGTGAAATACAAGTTTATAGAAATTGATTTGATTTTTTTATTATACTAAGAAATTTTAAGTTTAAAATTTTTACTTAATTGTATATTTCTAAATTAATTTGTACGTAATTATAATGTATTATAATGATATTTTTTTTATTTTTATTTATTTAGGTAGTTGAAAGGAGTAGTAAGTTTAGATCGGAAAGTAGAGAAGGACTTATCCGTGAATACTTTTATGGCTCTCCTAGGAATGTGTTACATCCTCACACGTGTGAAGTTAGATTTTCTGATATAAAAATTTACAGAATTGGAGCACCACCCATTCCAAATACATTGATGCCATTAGACATGCAAAAAACTGATTTGGAAACTAAACTTGAACCCGTTACACCAGGTAAATTTCATGCAGTGCATTGACTTTTAATAATCATTTTATTAAACTTTAATGCTACTTTTATAGGATTAAATATGATGCATCACATATTGGCTTTAAGTTTTAGTACATCAGTTGAAGAAGACGTTGTCAGGACTAGTGTGGCTGGTTTTGTTTGTGTGTAAGTGCTGTTTTTAAATGCCATAAAGTTGTTGAAACAATAGTATTAATGTTTTATTTTTTTTCCAATAGAACAAATGTTGACATGTCTCGGCAAATGTTAACTTTATTGTCACCTCAACCAAAACCTCTTCCCGAAACAATTTATCTCTTGTCAGACGTACAGTTCATGGACAGCAATGCTTAAATTATGCGTTTAAAGTGTATTAAGAAATAATGTAATATTTTGATTATAAGATTGTTGAACTGTAATTTTAAACATGTGCATATTATTCTATGAATTGATATAAACAATTTTAACTTCAGTGTACCTAATGTCCATCGTCTAGTTTCTCAAGCATGTAAACAAAAGCTCAAAACTTGTGTTAGTTAATATTTTTATTAATCAAAACACTTTAATATTATAAATAAAACTTGATGTTTGATCATTTCATTTATAATCATGGCCATATTTTTATATTAGATTTAAAAATTGCTGCAGGGACATTGTTTATAAAATTAATTTTTTGAAATATATTATTTTTAATAATTCATGTGTGGTTGGTATTATTTTTTATTTAACTTAGAGTGTTGTAACTTAATTTTTGTTGACTTAGTGTAATTTTTTTCTGTTTATATCTTTTCTTATTTATAATTTATTATTATTAGAATTTCAATTGTAAAAGTATATTAGTTTGAATTCTATTAGTTTGCTAACAAATTACATAGTTGATAGTTTTGTACAGTTATAATTAAATACGCTATGTTAGTTCTCAAAGTGAGTACACAGGGTAGCTGAAGCTAATTCCTGTACCTTAGTTTTGAGCTATATAAGCTGCTAATAATTGAACATTGTGGTAAATGTTAATTTTACAAATTATGCACTTCAGTCGAAAACACATTTTTCCTTGGTTAACTATATACTATAGAACATCCTATCAATTAATCAGAAAACATTGGTACAAATTGTAAATTAAATAAAAACTGTAATGAGATGGAAACAAAACAATATGAGTATTTACCTAAATGGGATGTAACTATTTTAAATTTCCATGTATTAAATATTGTAATATACTATAATATATTAATATTATAAATACATATTACATTTACTCATATTTATGAAAAATTAAATGAAGGAATACATTAACATGAATCTAAATCGTGTTTGAAAGCTAATTTTACTTGTTATAACTTCTTGTAGACCGTGACAACTTGGCAATACAATTTAAATGCTGTTACTCATAATGATGTAAATACAATCCCGGGTTGGATATTTTCTCCCGAGGTTGATGTTTGCGTTTTACCCTTTTGCCAAGGTCTTTGTATCTACAGTCCTAATCACTTTTAACTAATATAATATTAGAGGAAACAGTTATTTTTCAGAGCATCGCCCATTTGCACCAGCAATTTTTTTTTTTTTTTAATGAAAGGCTATTGCCTACTGTTAGTAGTTAATAGTACTTTCACTTACACATTTTTATAAATGAAAATAAGCTACAAAAATTTTTTTTTTTTTTCAAATCAGTCAATAATAAGAATTTTTTAAAAATAATTACGAACAATACTAATTTTATTAAACATGAATCCACACGCATTGGTACATACTATTCATAACACATAAATTTTTTGTTTTTAATATGAGGTAACAAATTGCATTTAAAGTTAATTTTTTTGGAAGTTAGTAATATTGTTTAAAACTCGCCTTCGACATGGAAACTTTTCACGGGCATCACGGTCAGGGGAGGAACTTCAGAATAAGCTGATTTTGGTTTTGATTGGCAACAAATCGCGCGGGTGACTTTAATAATAAACAAACGCGGTGTGCTTACTTAAAAAAGTACGTGGATCATCGAACAAGCAAGAGAGGAGGAAAACACAACAACAGAAAACTGGGCAGCAATTAATTCCGTTGCCGTCATTTATCGCCTAGGACAATTAGGTGGGACGCGCGAACGCGATCCCCGCTACCAAAAATTACGCGTCCGAGGTATTCGCATTAGGAATACTCGCAGGGGTCAACCAGCCCGGTGTGCAA
The DNA here is from genome assembly GCA_025469195.1 of Chaitophorus viminalis. Taxonomy (NCBI): domain Eukaryota; kingdom Metazoa; phylum Arthropoda; class Insecta; order Hemiptera; family Aphididae; genus Chaitophorus; species Chaitophorus viminalis. Next base: position 42,767 of record JAIPRK010000609.1, read on the forward strand.
TGGGCCAGTCTCGTCCTGGAGGAACCGCCTCGTTGATCACGGTTAACCTCGACGCCAAGTAAGTATGCCGCGCGCCAAGACCAGCCGCGTACTTATGCTGTGCCGGTTCCGTGTGACCACGGCCGAGCGGCTCGGTGCCGCGACAGGTCCGCGCGGCCCGTAGGCCGGACTGGCTCCGCCTGCAGGCGTAACGACTGTTCGACGGGCCTACGAAGCACGGTCCGAACGCGGGCCGCTAGTTTTGCGCGGGCCCCGTGAATACAGTTCCGGTCGCGGTCCGTGGGCCGTACGGCGTCCATAACGGGCTTGCCGTCCGACGCCATCTACCGTCTGCTTTTCGCACACCGATCGTCGTGGTCGTTTACGCGCGCGCGTGACTCGTTGATCGTACCGTGCAATATCATTACGGTCCGTATGGGGGGGGGGCGATGGCGTTTAATCCACCGAACCGTTTTCACGTGTCCGCGGTACACTGTTAATTGTAATATTATGCTCTTATTATTCGATTTGCCCGAAACCAAGGGATATACTCGATGACGAAAAACTCCACGGTCGGAACGTGATAACATTTTGTCCACGAGCGGCTCTATAGTCGCGCCCTGACCGCCGCAGGTCCCATTACGTTTTATCAAATGAGAAACGATTACCTTGGCGGTCGACGAAATCATCGAAAACGCACGCGGTGCCGGTCATACAAACAATATTTTCACCTCGTATTACGCAAAATTTGTACCACTGAATAGGTAATATATGAACAACATACTCGCAGAACAGTCACTAGGGCTCATAGTTCCGGCCGCCAGATGGCGCCACGAACACGGAACTTTACTTCTACGCACGATTATCGCGCTTTTACGCCTTCGTACCGTTGCCACCGTGTACGATATTATTCACCCGAACGGTCAATTTACTATGGCGCGAACATTTGGTCTACATGGGACTCTAGAATACTGACTCTACTCCCACAGACCCACACAACTTCGAACAAAATTACGTAGCGGTCAGCTCGTAGTAGTCGTCGTGATATTAATAATTTTTAATGATAAATAATCAATTATTCAAGCAGTTCGCTATTGTTTGGTAGTAGAAAAACAGTTTGTCGTCTATGAAACGATCGTGGTGAGCGACACACCGGCGGCGCAGGAATAGAACACGTTGTATACGTCATGTTTTACGATTTTGTCCGCTCGTTGGTCCGAAAAAATCCTTATGACAGAGATGTGAGTTCATCACTGTAATAAATCTTGGTTGCGTTACGTGAAAATAAAATATGGTAAATACAAGAATACAACATACCTAACCGGGCGTTTCAATCGTCGCCGTGTCGCTGTTGAAGAGATTGTGACATGGAAGTACGGATCGAATTAATGTGCTAGTATTTACCGTTGGCGTTGAGGTGGCAGTGACGAAACAAGAACACTGGTACGTTGCTTAGATGATAGAACAGGAGTCGGCAAGTGATTTCTATCGGAGTCCGGAAGATTTGTACAATAATTAGACATAGAATCCAAGGAAAGTAAATTAATATTGACATTAGCTTTCAGAGTTCTAGTTCATATTATGACTTCAATGTTTAAAAACAATTCAAACAGAAATCACCGAGCAGTTTGATGCATTCAATGAAATCAAATAGGTACTTTTTATTTTTGAAGTGAATACTGAATACTTTTATAATCGACAACGGACCATTTAACAATATTTGTATTTCATGTATTGTTATAATTATTTGATATTATAATGCATTATACTCGTATCGAATTGACTTTTCTTAAAATTATAGTTTTAAATTTGTATCCATTGAATAATAGAAATCCGTCTAGTTTATTATATACTTTATTTCTAGATTAATATTATGTATATTATGCATAAGCCATAAGGTGTACATGGACATGGACACACGACATACAATATTACACAAAGCACTCTACGACAACGGAACATTATTTTCTATACATCGTGCGAGGCACGTACAACAGCGCTCTACGCGGTCATTATTCAGTATTAATTTTCGGACGATGTCGACGGTCTCGTCGTCTTGGGTCCGCGTTTCGAAGCGATGTATCGCTGTCGCATACCGCAAGATGGCGCGATCGCCAGCTGTCGTTTGAAATTGGTCGGGCTACGACGATCTGTCGAACGCAATCGGACGATCGAACCGCGCGGAAGGTACTTGTAGTCGCAACGCATTTCGCGCAACCGCCTGAGCGTTACGGTCAGCCGAACCGGAGCCGTACCGGTGCTGAACGGACAGCGCGACCACGGCCCTGGACAGCGGCCTGTCGGACTCCGTACTGCATATAAGACCCGTCGACACGAACCATCGGCATACTTACCTGGCGTGGAGGTCAACCGTGATCAATCAGGCGGTTCCTCCAGGGTGAGGCCCGATCATTGCACATGGATTGGGTTGACCCCTGCGAGTATCCCTAATGTGGATACCTCGGACGCATAATTTTTGGTAGCTGGGACTGCGTTCGCGCCGTCCCTTACATTGATGAACAAATATTTATCCATTCAGATGATGTCGGTCCTACGTCTCACAACTCTATTGTTTTTATAGCAAGATTTATGCATCCATTTTGGGTAGTTACATATATCCTAGTTACTTTGACTCTCTATAATTGTTGTACGACAGTCATTCCCTTGAAAATATGTTTACAAATTCTATCATTTTCAACTCCAATTATTCATTAGTATTTTGTCCCAAATAAAATGTATAATAATTTCATTTGATGGAACCCTAAGGTGCCTCGGAACACACTTTGGGAAACGCTGTTCGAGGCTTATGTGCGTGGTGTGTCCACTGACCACCACTGTTCAGTTGCGTTCAATGGAACGTTTTTAAATTTTAATAATTCACATATTAATAACTCGCTGAAAAAATAAGTAATCAAATAAACTGATATTATTCTTCTATAGTTCTATACTCATGATGTTTGATAAAAGGTCGACGCTAATATTAAGGGTAACACAGCGTTTGATCTATACAGAACACACATTTGCCATATTGTACGATTGTAAGACGGAAACATCACATTATCACTTGCGGATATGGCATCCTCAGCATCCTCTTGCTCTGTGGCATGTGAGGTGTAAAACTTGCACCTACAACTTACATCATTCACTAATGTGTGATTATTGAATGTAGACAGAAGTGACAGACTGTTAAGTAATTCTTACGAATCTTGGTTAAGCGTTATTCAAAATCATTACTCATCGACGTTGGGATCTGTTACCATTTATAAAATGTTATTAATCATAATTTTCAAGTATTATATTATTAAAATCGATGGAGATTGCTACCGGTTGGTATCTTGTACACCAATTTAATATTATCATTACGATTTATTATTAATATTTATACGACTCAATTGTATCTAATAAAGTGATAAATAATATTTAATAATTAAAAAATAATAAGTATCTAATAGTTAGGTTTTTTTTTCTTTTAAATAATTTGGTTGTGTGCGATCTTTGTTTCAGTACCTACCTACTTACTTAGTTTTGCGGGATCTTTTTTAATTTTTAATTTACGTCTAGAAACGGAATGTTTTCTTGCTATTTTTATTCAATCGCCTTTACATTTGCACAGTGTATTTGTCATTATAACAATCTATACACAGGTGTTATAGAATCAGACCTAGTTGATAGGTCATTTGAAATATCAACTATCTAGCTAGTTATTTAAAGTTAACTGGGTCTTTCGAATCTCAATTGAAGTTGGACTGGGCTACTTTGGCTTAGATTTTATTTATTAATTTATTAATCACTATAAGTCATAAATGCTGATAAATAAATATCATTCGTATCTCGGGGTCGGGGGACCTGTGACTTTTAGTATAATGGTGTTTGGGTATTGATTTTTTAATAATATCATATTTCTATTAATTATTAATAATTATTATATGTATAATAAATAATATATAACATATAAATTTATATAATTTATAGAACTGAATGTTTAAAAAATATATGTTTTCTTTACATTTTGCAGTTATATTGATCGTTATAAACTTATCTCATAATATAAAATATTAATATTTCAATAATAGTACTTATAATAAATAATTTTTCTTAATTTGTACGCCAACGACCATACCACGTTGAATACACCAGTTCTCGTCCGATCACTGAAGTTAAGCAACGTCGGGCGTAGTTAGTACTTGGATGGGTGACCGCTTGGGAACACTACGTGTCGTTGGCAATTTTCTTTTGTCGTCAGACAGATTAAAATTATTATATTTAATGATTTTTATTAATGATACTTTTATTTTATTATGTACTAAATATTCATGTACATATATAGCATATTATACGCATGTAAATATAAAATATTTAAAAACATTATTATTTTTGTTCTCGAATAACGTTTTAACTTACCTAGGATTTTATTATATTTTTAGTAAATACTTTTAAAAATTTAAATGAGTTTTAATTAATAGTCATAAATTTGTGGTATAGTCATAACTCCTATAAATTATCAACGAACCTTGAACAAATTAAATTAACAGTTAACAATTTAAAATACTGTGCTATAAATCACATAGTTAATTTGTACAACAGCATAAAATAATTATTAGAATCAGGCACGCACCCAAGATTTTTGTTTGGGGGGGACAGGACTTAAACATTTTCCTATTTTCTTTACACACAAGTAAATAATTAACACAAATTATAAATAGTAATTTTTTTACTATTATTATTATATGTTTAATCGATCATCATTGTAGTACTATATTTGTGAAAATATGCTATAATAATGTATAATTTAGTATAAATATTATTTTTTTTTTTTTGGGGGGGGGGCTTCAGCCTCAAAGCCCCCCCTGGGTGGGTGCGCCACTGATTAGAATACAAGATTATTTTGAAGTTATATCACTTTAGTTTTTCCAGCTGTACGCATGTCGTTGTCATTTCAATTTTCAGCTGATGGAAGAATGAGTGGGCAACAGTCGCATTCGTCTCAACAATGATGTATCATTGTTATTGAACTTATCATTTATCAACATCTTGGGCTCACATCTAAAATGATAACCTATAGTTTTATACAAAATCATTAGATGAAATTATCCTGGTATAGGTATAATATTATAATTTATAACGCGTTACCATAAACGAAAGATAAAGGCCGCGATGTAAGAAAATACGCATACCGAGTGTCCGTATGATGTTGAATACAATATTAATACGTACGGGTTATGATCTGCTAGTTCAATGTCATTATTGTTGGAGCTTTCGAAATCGTTTCAATTGGAAATATTCTTACATTTTAAAGACATTATAAGCAAATGTAAGCATATGACATGTCAAATTGTTAGAAAATAAAAGCGTGTCGTGGTGTATACTGTATGGTTCAATAAAGTTAAAAAAAAAAAAAAAAACAAAAACAAAAACAAATAAACAAATTTAATTATTGTGCATTTTTTCTTATTTTGTTTTTTATTCCATGGTTCCCATTTTAGAGCGCAAACAGTATTTTTACTTTCGACATTTTTTGTATGCTTTCGAGAACAGGGTCCCAGGCGGCGGGTTGGCATTTCGCAGAACGCGTCACGCGCATGTGCTTGAGCATGCAAATATACTTTGCGATGCGTCGAGAGTATTATGTGGTGTGTGAACGACTTTCACTACCCTAACCCTATACGTCTTGTGTACTAAAGCCGGGTTTACACCAAGGAAGCAAAACAGCAACACTCCTTCTCGCGACAAATCGGAGACAAAATGGAAACATTTTTGCGACAAATCCATTCTGGCGACAAAATGTTCGTGTGTCTAGAGACATTTTTGTGTCCACTCAAAAGCGGTAAACATCAAAGGGTTTCTGTTTTGTTCTTGTTTTCGGATACAAAATATGTCTATTTGATGTAAATGGATGTACCAACATCTGACAAATTTTAATTAGTTACTCTTAACTTGGTTCCCGGAAATTTGTTATTTTTTTTCAATAGGTGGTCCAATCAAATTAATTAAGATTTCAAAGGTGGAACTTTACATCATCAAATGTTTTAATCTGTTATAACTTATAATCATGTTTTCATCGCTCGACTCTTCATATGAGACATTATTGCTTTGCACTTTGCTCGAACTAACAATTAATACAATGTATACGAATTGAATAAAATAATAAATAATAATTATGTAATAGTTTTATTTTATTTTATAATATTATAAAATAAATAAAATCGATATAATTATAGATAATCGATTACTGATAATATCACGATTTATGTTACTGTTTTTTCTTTGCAGTGTGAACAGCAAACAAAATATAACAAAACATAAACATTTTTCGTTGTAAATGTTTCCATTTTCTTATTTTGGTGTAAACAGTAAGTTGCTGTTTTGTCGCTATTTCTTATTTGTCGCCAAGTACACAATTATGAGTTTGTTGGTGTTTTTGTCTTTGCTTTTAGTTTTGTCGCCTTGGTGTAAACCCGGCATTATATTGTATGTGCTGCGTTCGTGGTCGGTTTGGAAATGCTATTTTTATTTCTCAAAATACTATACAGTAGGGGATCGAGTGGACCTTGTTCATAGGATAGATCATTATAATACAAGTATTAAATCTGAATGTAATGCTAAGTATCATTGTATATGAAAAATGATTCTGAACGGGGTTCTTTGTTAGCCCAGAATAGATACGTATATATCATGTTGTATTGAAATTGTAGTATTATGTCAATAGTATTAGCTCAAACGCTTATAAAAATTTTTATAAAGACTTTATTTTTCTTGCTTTTTTGATGTATGGCATGAATTGTTTTATTATTATTTATGAATAAAGCCAATTAAAGCAAAATTGACTCAAACAACTTTAAACAGTTTTGCTCTTTTAGTGTGCGGCCGGTCTTAAGTGTTAATATGAAAAAGCATTTTCTTTATAATACAGTAACTATTGTTATTTGTTATATTTGTATTGCGTGTTGCAAATGCAATTTACACACACATTCGTATAACGAGTTATTGAATCTAAAGGATTTATCCAAGGAGTTGGTACTGATTGTGCTTACGAATGTGTATCTAACGCGACTCCAGAAGTCCTAATTAATTATTATTATAATTTGTTACCTTATAACTACACGTCACACGCTGTATTATTATACTTTTCTATTTTCTACAGTTCGTTGTCGTGGTCTAGGTGTACAATGTACGGCGTGTTTGACGAATTTTACGCTACAAAACTTCCGGCTCACTAATTTGTAGATATCAAATCAAGATAGTTTGAGTAGTCACTATTGTTTCGTTGATTAATATCTTGAGAATAATTTTCTTGTAGCTTACACATTAAAGTAAAAGCCTTGTACCTATAAGTCATTATATAATATGATGGCTGTAATTTGTTTGACATAATGTTTATATACTCGTATATATTTTGTACTACTGTTCAGTTATTATTATTAATTTCTGATTAGTTAACGGTGATTGATTATTATCATGTTCCTAGATTGAGTTGTGTCATATAGATCTGTAATATACCAGTCGCTTCGTTACGCACTATCGCGTTCTAGTCGAAAAAGGTCATAGTACTCACCACTCGTATATTACTATACTTAATAATTATTAATTATATAATGATATAAATAGATTACCTATATACTTAAAGCTTTGATCGATGTTGGTGCTTTGGCATTTCATTTCTGTTACTCCAATGATAAAAATGTATTTATTACCCACCATGATCGTCTATATCATCATAACGATAATAACTGTCACAGGTATTTGCAGTTAAGAGTCTAGTTGAATTTAAATTAAAATCTCAATACGTAGATTATGTAGTGCTTAAAAATAAAAAAATTAAAGAAAAGGTACTATCCGCTCTCTAAAGGTTGATGAAAATAAGAGTTTTCTAAAACTATTCAACTAGAATCGTAGTTGCATGGTATACTGTGTGATCCTACATGCACATTATTATTTCTCTTAGTTAAGTATTTTATAACATCGAAATTAAAATAATAAACATGTATAGAATTGATGAAATAAATATATAGTTTTGAGGATCATAAATTAACTAATTATTATACATATGTATTACATTTTTTTTTAAGTTAGGTAATAAATATTTCATAAGAACTTCCGGATTAGAGATTTTATGGTACCCCAATCCAATGGAATTATAAGTGGTTGTGATCTTAAAGTTAATCATCGTAGTAGTTGAAATCTGTACTATTCTTATTTGAGCTGTAAACTCACGACTCATATGGTTTTCGAAAACTTCAACATATAGCGTCGGTCGATAGTTATCGTAGAATAGTATTGCGTTACTATCAAAGAGCGCGCTACGTATTTCATTTGCATGATAATGTTATATTTTTTTTTATACTATAACAGTTTATTGGATAAAAGAAAAACCAACAACACAAGTTGAAAATAATAAAAATGGGGTATTATTGATAAGTCACCTATACATAGTCATACATATATCAACCGTATAGATTAAAACATGTCATCTCATAACTCTGAGGTAAGTATTTGATTAAATCGAACAAAATTTAAATATTTCAAATGCTCAATTGGTTAATAATAATATTTATATAGGTACAGTAATTTGTGGCCATAAACCTACAATTAATCAGCATATTTTGAAGAATAAATATTTTTATATTTCACGTTTTGTTTTTGTAATATCTTAATATGTATTAATATTATGATTTTTAATTATTTTTATGATATGCATATCATAAATATCATGTATGCATGCAGTACAACATTTGAAATATTATATATATATACAAATTTCCAAACGGGAATTTTAATGATTTTGGTTCGGATTTCTATAACACTGTATGAATTAAAAATTGATAAGTAGTATATTTAAAAATTATTATAAAAATAAATTATATATTATTGATTATTTTTCACAGTTACATGCTGTCTCAGAAATTTTTTTTTTTTTATAACATTCTACACCAAGTTAAAATCATACATTTTGCTATTAGCACGTAATACTATAAAATTCGCGATTTATCGAAGGTACCAGTTATATTTTATTTTTATTTTTTAAATTGATTGTGCCTAATATTGCTCATATTATATCAATGATATTCGACAGACGAATATCTCGTCCATCTCCAATGAGATCTTTTCGGGAGACGGTCCAAGGGAAAATACAGTTGATCATTAATAAGTCCCGCGACGGCCGATATTAATATGTATACATTTATTACAACCATGGTGTCTGTTTTTGTTATTTTTTAATATTTGAGTAATCACGATCTGGCTGTTAATATTAATATATATTCGTAATCGTATGATAATAAAATATAATGATGGTAATGCGTAATGAATATTATTACATCAACCATATAATTTTTATGTCGTCATCGTATCTAGTGTAATATATTTTAATTTAATTGGGCAATAAATTGTGAGAGATATTAAAATTAGATTTATTTTCGAGTTACCTATTTTTTTTTATTAAATTATAACACATCGTACAGCATATACCATTGATAAAATCACTTAAACTATAGTGTACACCTACGTTATTAAATGTGACGAATATATATATAAATATTTCAACTGTAGTAAAGGTATATACGAATAATAAATGGTAAGAGCTAAGAGTGAAATAACATATAATAATATCCTGGATAACATTATAATAATATTGTGTTATAAATATAATCAATTTGGTATAATATTAAATATGTACATGAATAGTTGTGTAAATAATAATTATAGCAATCATCATATTATTACACTTATAGATTTTTTTCTGGAGATATATTTTTCGGCAGCTTAAAAATTATTCTTTATGTAACCTGACGTACCTACCTACTTAACTTTATTACCAAAAAAAAAACCTATGTAAACTGCGGCTTCTCTAATAAATCAATATTGATATAGATTATAAAGGATACATATTATATAGAGGACACGGATTATTCGAAAAATAGCATAAGCAAAAATAATATGTAAATTTAATACTATAAAAATATGGAAATCTGTAAGTGTTTGAAGATAATACTTAAAAAAGAGTTTAAGTGATTTATAAATTGATTGAAAATAAATAATTAGTACACCGTGGTTCTAGGCCTTAAGCACGATGCGTATGCTATTATATTTGTTTATAATTTAATTTATAGTTTTATTGATATGAGTGGGTTGTGTGTAATATATTTCAATAAAACCATATTCGTCAAGTGAATATTATGATATTATGTAAAAAATTTTCGAGTTCAATTCGCTCACGATTAACAGCATATATTATTTCGAGTGATAAAAGTAATAATTAACAAGAGAAGATATAATATGCTGTAAAAAACATAAAATGTAATAAACGTATAGTTAATATGATTTTAATAGTGACGTTTAGTATCTAAAAAAGTTACGGACGTCGAATCGTACATTATTGTTTCGACATAGCGCGTACTTCAGTGTAGCGAAATCGTTAATGTGTCTGCGAATAGAGAATGGAATGTTACACAGTCGTCTGAATGCGTTAATCGCATGAACATTTGAAAACGAAATGCTATAATATGAATAATAATGTAAATTATTAATCAAAAAACATATGTGATTATATTAACCCGGTGTAGTTACGATGACAATTTCGTATAGGTATATATTCTATTATTTCTATTCGTATTATGTCATTTGTATAATACGACCATAATTATAATATGAGTATGTTAATTGGATGTAGCTACGTAAATCAGTTATCGTGGTGCGAATAATAATTAATATAATTTTAATTTTAATGTATTAGTAACGATAGGTATATTAAATATTCGGCAGAGCTTACACGTGTTTCCTAATTCTAATATGTACATTGTACACCTATAGTGCATATCCAATATCCATAAGTATAACATCTTATTAAATTACTAATATCGTAGTCTAATTTTGCATTTTTTTTACACAGTTTTCTCAATTATTAGGAGATGTTCGAAAAATTACCGCTTCAAAGTATCAACTAGATAAAGTTTACCATCAGAAAACTACTTGGTTTGTGTATCAGAGCGACCCTTCTGGTCGAACTCGAGTAGGTACACCAATATAAAAAAAATCATTTACATCAGTTACATCATTATAAACCAATAGATTTCTTGTATCATTCAGAATCGAAGATCATCAATAACTAAATCCAACGTTATTTCAATACGCCTGAGTATTACATTATTATACAGCCAGATCAAGGGCTGCAATAAAATGTGATCAACGGCATACGCCATCATATACAATGATAATTATAATATTATACATCACATTCATGTCACCGGATTTTCCGTAAAAGGTGTAAAGCTTTTCGATTTCGCACGTGTTTCCGTCTTATACAAAAAAGTAAAATTCTTGTTTACGTATAAACGGTAGATTATAAAATCTGGACTTGAAATCTCTGTTTAATATAGACAGTATTATGGATTTATGGAAATAAATTCATTTTAAAAATACATTACAATATTAATTCGAATTTCTAGAAATAATTGTTTGTAGTCCAATATTATAATAATCAGAACAGAGATTTTGGCAACTTTGTTGACCTGGGTCCGCGAGAAAGACTAATACGACTTTGTTCAAACTACACAATATTTTATACATGCCTAATTATATATACGCGTACGGGTATAATATATAGGGCTATTAATAATAATTAATCGGTGTAACACGACTCCGCTCTTAAAAAAATAGTACAATTGTGCCCGTGTTACCTTTTTACCTGAAAAAATTGTCTAATACACTATTTAAAAAAATTAATTTATACAAACAAATTTCGAAAGGAACAAAAAGGAAAATTGAGATTTATAATGCAAACTTAGAAAAAATTAGAACGCAATGAAATAATTGTACTAGAATATTTGAAATATAATGATTATGTGCCAAAATTTTAATTTATAAATAAAATTAAAATTTCTAAATAATGTATTTTTTTGTGTATATATTTGTAAGTTTTGAGCCTGAAACAAGGTGTACGGATAACAAAAACAGAATTAAAATTTTCAAATAGCGTATAATATATTTGTCATGGCTGAAGCAATTTTTAACCAAACTGACAATTTAATTTTGTTATCAATTCTAAAAATCTGTCTGTAAAATTGGGAAGGAAAATTGGAAATTAAAGGAGCAGTATATTGTTATGCTATATTATTTCATGGAGCTCAATCGTGTGGTGTTTTTCTCGTGTAAAAAGGTAGAACAGGCGCAATCGTGTTACACCCTAATTAATAGTACCTGTATAGTAATGTTTTAATTTTATATTTTATGAATTAATCGTTCCTAATAATAAAATAAATCTCAACAAGTAACAAATGGATAGTATTAATCGGAGAAATATTTTTTACACATGGTAATATGGTATCGTGTGTTATTAAAAATATTTATTGCTACGGAAAGTACGATGAAGTGCGTAATACATTATATACATAAAATACATTATTGTTTCGTTTAAAGTCATCGACGTAGGAATATCTAAATCGTAACTTGATTTCTTTAAAACAATACAATGTATAGCCCATAGGCCATAGGTATGCACGGTTTTCTTACCGAAGAATACGTAAAATACGTTTAGCAAGTACACAATAATATTGTACCTATAATGGTATACGTATGACATTTTGTGTGGCTACTGATATAATATAATATAGTAATAAGCCGTATTGCTACTTATTAATTGAGACGTACCTTTTATATTATATATAGCAGTCGCAGTATGTATCGTATAATATACATTCGAGCTCGGTGTTGGTGTTTTCAACCGCATATATTATATATATATATATATTCACAGATACCGTATGGTGGTAGTATATTTTTGCCGTCGGCCGTACAAGTTTAAAAGAATATTACGTATTAAATAGATATTAGAATATTTATACGCGTATATCCGTGTAGGTAAACCGAGTAATCAAGTTTATTTTATACTCCCGCGAGTATTATACATATATTTATATATATATATATATTTATATTATACGTATGTTTACATACACTTGTATCGTGTGTATATATAGTATAGAACTATAGTATATCGAAGTCACGTTTTCCAATATATTTAGGTACCATGGAATAATAATCGAATCGATCGAATAGCATACACACACACAATGGTGAACGCGCACGCGTGCGTTTGATTTTTTTTTATTCGATTCGTTTTTGCTTTTCGATGATTAATGCTGCAGTACAGATCTGGCAAAACCATCTATCGTGCATGGCTCGATACGGTGTTGTGCGCGGGAAGACTTATGGATATAATTTATGAATTAATCATTTCGTATAGGTACTCAGCCTCCGCGACGACGACTATTACTATATACTTACCAAGTGTATCTGCCAATATCATAACGTAGGTATACATCGTGTGTTCGCGGATACAGGATACACTCAATGACTATACCGCGGTACACGATTAATTTTTTTGGTTTTTAATTTTTGATGTCGGGGTTTATAATTAGACTTCAAGATGCTTGATTTTTATTTTTTAGTTCATGTGTGTTTGAAACACAATCTATAATTAATAGCCGGAAAACTTTAAATCTCATATATAATTATATAAATAGAAGTGTATATTAGTCAATAGATAGAAGTTCACGTCATGTGTGTGTATAGTAAACATAGTTAGAACTATATTCATATACATTTTTTAAATTATTATTCTTATTGTACTATCGATAACCACTTATTAAATTTAAAGTTATGTAAATTAATCACTCAATTTATTTTATACTATTTTTGTGATTCCCTAAAAATTTGTGATATAAATAGTCACTGTTTATTTTTTTGTTTGTAATATGCATATGCATTTATTAACAAGAAATAATGATTAGGCAACCAAAAATATAAAATAAATTCTACACAAACGCTCAACGAAATAGTCGCTTTGTCATTTTTAAGCTTTTTATGTTCAAATTCCAACATGCCTTAAGAATACCGAGAATCTATCTATATGGCACAACCATATTTTTAATTTTTAATTTAAAATTTCGATGCACTGAGTGTATGAATCGTTTGAAATCTTCGGTACAGGTTGAATTTATGAAAAAGTGTCTACAGAAAAAAAAAGGAAAAACATTACTATTAAAATATTAACAATACACATTCCTTGCATGGGATTAGGATCTAAAAACCCAACGTCCCATAGAGTACCGAATTATTAAGTTCTATTCCCGTGAACACACGGCACCCATATGTAAAATATATTATATATAGTCACTCGTTAATGCATAAGAAAATATAACCGGATTGGTTTTTTTTTTTTTTTTATAAATTTCTCGTTTTTTTCCCCTTTTTTTTGGTCGCTGAGTACCTATACATGCGGATGCGATATAACATCATATTTTAGTGATCGGATACACGCGCGTGTGTAGCCACCAGCCACTTTTTGTCGACAGCAAACAAAACTCGGGCCATCATAGGCAGGTTTTTCATTTCGAGACCGACTGCGGTTCGATGTGAGAGCAAATAATGTGAGCGTGTGTGAGTATATTTGTGTGTATACCTAAATATACGTATAGGTAAATTTTTGAAGATATATATCGCGTGTCTGCGTATATTTGCGTACACACGCTGCAGCATCACATCACACACGCCACCATACGTCGGACGATTAAAAAATAGACAAAAAAATTTATAATTACATAATATATAATCGCACGACGTATATACATATATAATCTATGTTGTTATTTCAGACGGAAAATATTACTTCGAGTGATAAATATATTCGCACTCAGCCCGTGTTGAGTGGTGTTAATCTCAGCGGCATCAGTGTCTTGACCTTCATTGGGTTCATACGTTTTTCCCCGGTCGCGGACGTCGGATTATACAATTATAATATTATATTATGCATCCAAACACGTGATGGCTGCTGCAATACAGTGCACCACTCTTGAGACTACTGCAGTGCAGCGCTTGGATTATTATTATTATTATTATTATTGTTATTATTAATTTATCCGTACACCGCCACGCTGTTTCTGACGGTGCGTATAAAACGGCCAATAAACTATGGGTCGTGCCATTATGTCATGTAAAGCTTTTTCCCGAGCGGTGATGTAACATTTTCGCCACGAGAAGTAATAATTAATAATCGAAACACACGTATCGTGTATATTTTAATAATATGTAAAAAAGATATGCAGTTTTTATTATAAACACCGGTAGTGTTTAATGTTGTTTGTTAAACAAACATTTTTTTTTATTAATTTTAAACGCATGTATACACAAGACCGAGAAAATAGAAAATATTACTATAAAATTTCATGAAAAATAAAAATGGTTCTGAAGGGTAATTTAATCAACCCCAATGATTACGCCATTAAGCTAAATGGTCGAAAGTTGTGCTGTTCTGCGTCCTTTCAATCGAAACTGTTTTGTATAGTTCATGTGTTCACTATCTATCAATTGAACATATTATGTATATGTTTTGTCATTATAAATAATGTAAATAATAGAGAACCATTACAATATCTTACTATACAGTTCTTTTATGTTTGAAATTTAGTGTTTTCGGAATAAAGTTCTTGGAGTCAGTATATTAATACATTAATAGTATTGTTAACAATAGTAACACATGTGTTGTACAAGTATTAATAATTTAAAAAATATCTAAAATAATAATCTCAAGATCTATAAAATTTTGAGTTAATAACTTACAATCTTTGGTATCTTAGTTATAGGCATCGATATTATAAAGTGGTTTTTAAATAAGTTCAACAGAATTTAACGTAGATTTTATCGTTTTAAAAGTATGATTTAATCATTTTTTTCGTTGAAAAAAACTATAATAAATTCACAAAAGAGATCTGACTTTTGAACATAGTTAACCGCAATGAGAACTACCGATATAATACTAATGTTATATATAATATATATATGACTGTGGTAAGAGAGCGTCCAACTGGGATAAACGATGTATCGTTATGTGTGATTTCGACGCGTTTCTTGTTTCGACGTTTGTAATGTGTCACGTAAAACGCGTTTGTAATTTATTCGTATTAGTATATTACCTACTTGTTTTTATTTTTATTATACTGAGCTATGACATGACAAAGATTCTGCAACCCTCAGGAGTTCAGATTTTAATACAGATTGAATAATGAGTACGTTTCCTAATATATTAATTTATCGTTTCATTATAAATACAAGGTACCTATCATGCATCATCAATAGCGTAGATGACCAATAAACTATATATAACATTACTATTTGTTTTTATATTGAACGTTTATCTAAATTACTCAACTTCAGGATGACGGATTGTGCATTAGTGAAATACAAGTCGACCTGGTTTAAAATCACGTGTTTATATTTAATTTATGTTAATAAATATCTTCAAGTTACTTAAACGTAACGTGGGTAAAATTTCGTTTCTAACTTCCATTTGCGATCTATCTGTTTTATTTCTCTATTACATTTCAGTGCTTAGAAAGTATTATCGAGTTTGTGAACTCATCGTAATTAAACTTATTCCGACAATTTAATTACCGGCATCAATATTTTCAACTTAATTGGTATACAAATCAATGAAAGTGGGTTTAAAATATATCATAATATACATGATAATATAAAATGGCATTATAAATAGGTATATAAATATTAAATACTTAATTTTCCAAAATGTTTCCATCTAAGTAATCACGAAATAAAAATAAACAAAATGTTGATAAATCACATATATGGTATACCCACTATGAATAATTCGTAATTTTCTAGTAGGGCACATAGCCATAGACATATTTTTATTGCGTGCGATGGTGTGCCAGCCACCAGTACTCTTTACCATTAGCGTCTATATGTTTTAAGATACAGATAATGTAGGTACCCATATGTTGCGTAGACACGTTGAAAAAGTTAATGTTGACTGTGTATTACCACACATGCGTATGCCAGCTATAGTTTAGAACGAAAATGCCAAAACGGTAATTGCATAATTATGTTTACTTAGATATTTTACGATATCACATAAATTAGCACGTTTGATGACCATTAGTCAGTCGCAAAAATAATTAGTCCTTGCCAAGATAAAATTTCAAATTATGTGTATGTATATCTGATCTAAGATCACATACGTTTATACGTGTACGACGTAATTGGTGAATTGCATGTAATATATTATAAAATATAAACATTTAAATTTTTTATTTATTTTTTTAATAAACATATACAAGTGATATTGCACGCGTAAAGTGGTTAGAAACGTAAATAACAAGCAATCACTGTTCACCCGTCGTGACTCGCATATGTAATCTGAACACCGCGTCGTAGAGCGATTCGCTCATCAGGTATATTTTGTCATAAAAGTAATAATAATTTAGGGACAAATAAATATATAATGATATATATATATTATTAATAATTAATAAACATTCTGTTACTTGCATTTAAGAAGATTCGCTCACTCAACACGAATAATTATTTTTTGCCTCGGAACGTTGGCTCATATTTTTTGGACTACTTCCATGCTACGAATAAGACAGACGTTATTATATACCCCAGGTTCTTTTTAAATATTTAAATAGTATTAATCTGTGTGTGATTAAGTGCAAATAAAATATATAAAATACCCTGAGTTATGTCTTTTTATTTTTGAGTTTTTGATCATATTTTTCAATGAGTCATGAGCTACCCAGTATACGAGTACAGCTATACACTCAACACGGTTTGATCGATATTTAAAATCTGTAGGTACGTGTATAGTTTTCAGCGTTTTTCCTATACGAATCCTGTTAGGAAATAAAAATAGTATAAATTATTATGGATACGTACACTGTGGAGATGAAGAACGTGAATGTTCCTATGACGTCAGATATCAATTTCTAATCGAAATTTCAACGCAGAAGTTTTCAATCTTATTAATCACTATATCCGACTGATGGATGTTTTTAATAGTACGCGAAAGGTCGAGTTTTCTTAAGATAACAATAATACAATCATGTACAGTAAATATGCAAAATGGTTTTCTGTAAGAACAATACATCTTAATATATATTATAGGCCATTCTTATAACGTACAATATACTTCAGCTTAGTTAAGTTAATAATTGGTTTTTCTTAAATCAATACATGTTTAATTAGTTAATATTCAAAGAATATTTTATTTTTATTTCAATTTATTATCTATTAAATATTTAAAAAACTTAACATTCGTTTCATTTACCAAAGCAGAATTATTTCGTTACCTACCAGATACGAATAGTCTAGACACAGCAGACATTTAAAAAACTATTATCACTAATATATTTTATATTCCCACACTGAGTGCAAATATTCACCACTTCATGTTAGCTGAGTATTTTTCATAATTATTACCTTCTACAACAACACCAAAAACAAACAGTAAAGATATTTTTTTATTATTTTCCGCTCGGATTTAAGTTATGAACATAATATAGCAATAGAATTTTTTTTTTTTTTTTTGACTACAATAAATTATAAATATAATTTAACGTTTTAATAAAAATTACTTAATCTTTAATATTAATTGAATTGAATTTAAATTTACTATAGTTTATTAATTAACGTCGTATGGTCACAGTGCCGGACAGAAAATATATTTCCATAATATAACATGTAATTTAGTCTCACATGTTGTATACACGTAGCTTGGTCACAAATGATAAATAGATAAATAAGAATTTACTAATTTATATTAATTGGTTAGTTTTTTTTGAATGTAGGACGAACCAAACTATATTTAAATGTTTTTTCACAATCTATCTCGTTTAATAAAATTAAATCTACTAATTAGTAATTGCGTTCGTGGATTTTCATACACATTAAAATTATTAGATTAATTATTTGTGTGAAAAATTAATAACTACACAAACCTTAACCATATAGCCACAAGATCATAAATTTAATACATTATCGTCACTACGCAATTAACACTATGTCATAGTTTTATAGCGTATTGTAAAACAAAAATATATAGACGTCATAATTCAATATTATGCAAGTTTTACTCATTTAAATTTAGCTGGCCCACTACAGATGATTTTTATCGTATATTATTATATTATACCAGATGGAAGTACAAGACACAAGTTACAACATACAATATTAGCTAAGTTTCAGTATCTCATAGTAGTTTTCTGGTTGATCTGTAGGTATATTATAAAGTAACTTATTTACTTATATACATATAGGTAATCATAATATGTGCTATAATGAAATATGAGTCTATTTTTTGATTTTGAAAGCTTGTAATTGATCCGTTCATAAATCTTATACTTTTTTATGCATGTATTTTAAATTTTAATAATATTATGACACCATTGTACTAGAATAATGAAACTGAAGAAGTATTTTGGAAAATATTATCTTACAGCTATATAATTGGATTGTACACAAATATATACGAGACATTATAATAGTCACCTCTATATAATGTTTCAGATATACACTATGTACTTTTTTTATAGGTACTTATCATATTGTAATCTAAATATAAATGAATATATAATATAAAATATTAATATACTTAACTAACAGATGTATACTTTCACTACTTTTAATCTCAAACCAATTGAATTATACGTTTAATAGTTTGACCTAGAGAATTAGTCATCTTATTTATTATAATATATTATTATGTTGATATATTTTTTTTATTTATAAACACATTATTTCGAAACTTGTTAAAATAATATGATGGGTTGATCAGTTTGTTACGCATTACTTATGACTTAAACCGTATCCTTGTAACTTAATTAAAATTCATTTTTAGAATCGAACGAGAACGAGTTTAGATTTTAGAAATATAATAATATCATAACATATAGTGGACACGTATTAGATTTTATTATTATCGTTTATTTATTTTTATTTCAGCAACATTAATAACTTTTATTATAGTTGATAGCCATAAACAAAAAACGAAAAGTTCCACTGTGATCAGACGTTTTATAAAACTATCGAAAACTGTAATGGCTAAGAAATATTTTGAGCGTATTCATATTATAATTAAATGTGTCAGTCAAATTAAATTTTAACTGTCAAAAATAATATTGGGTTATGTACGTATAAGTGTATAATATTATGACATTTTATATAATCAAGAATTTGTTATTATTATTATAGCTACAGTACTACGGCGGATTTATAAGCGATACAATCAGTTATCGCAGTTCAATTTATATACATAATCTTGTAGAACTTTTTGACGTTTAGAAGTTTGTATATATTGTATGTGTGTAGCTCGACAGTCAATATTAATTCCACCGTGCACGCTAATTTGAGAATATAATGACGGATGAATCGATATTGGGACATCGTACGAGTGGTTCAAATTATGAATATCAGACATTACCTATAATATGTACCGTAGTTGTGAACGCGTCGTCAATAACTTACGAAGTATTATGTTGATAGATGATATTTTAATTTTAATGAAACTATTAATACCATATTATCGCATTAAATTGAATCAATTATTTTGGGATGGGCTGTCACTGCTGTCAGTAATGAATTTTTGTGTTTATCAATACGAACTTAGCTAAAAATCCACCATGCGACTCACTTAAAAATTAAAAATTTAAAATTTACATCTAAATAGGCAATAAGGTCACAAGTTAGCATTTACGTTAGTATTTACTGTATTCTACAAGAAATAGATATGAGATCGTTTAAATAACATTCCAGTTTTAATTTAACACAACCGCCAAAATTGTTTTCATTGAAGATTATGTTGTGTTTTATGTATTGAAAAATATTTATTAATAAAAAGGCATCAGCATTTTTTTTGCGTTCTTAAAAACAAAAGTATACGAAATAAAATTCAGATATTTAAATCATGAAAATCATTTTTGTCCAGATATAAAATAAAATTGTACAAGAAGATATAATCATGAAAAATCAAACCATAATTAAAAGTGAGTAATTCTCGTAATCCGTATATTTTAATCATAGCTATAATAGATATAAGATGAAAAAGTCTTAGATTTTTACAATTCATGCACTGTTGATGACTAAAGTAAAAATAATATTATGCTTTTATTATACTTATTTTGGATAAAACGTATAACAAAAAAAAAAAAACGTTATTGTTATTATAATTTAATATATTTACCAGTGTAATTTATTAATTAAATAAAATAATTGAAAACAATTTAAATGTATAAAGTATCGTGGAATTTAGTATATTTATAAATTTATAATTACTTACGTATATATAGTATTACCTATAAGTGCTGTATATTTTTACATTCATTAGATAAGTATTTATGAACGATACACAGATATTGCTATATAATATATTTGTATGTATACATTGTCATATTATGTTACAACAATATAATATGGATATTTAGAAATTTAATTTCATGTATCCAGCCCAGAATGATTGTCTACACTAAAAAGATTAAAATTATAATCGCTACACTTGTAAACAAGAGCCGTTTTAAAAATAACCGATAGAGTTACATACCGAATACGACGTATTCAATACGTTACATAAAGTCCAAACATATATAACTGGTTGTAAGACGTATAATCACTTGAATATTGTGAACTAAAACGATAGTAAAATGCATTAAAAAATATAAAGAACATCGTAACTACCATCAAGAGTTGTGTGCAGTATAATATATAAAAAGTTGCAACCCTTTGTTAGTTAGCCGATAACAACGAGTTAAAAGATTGAAGTCTAAACGTAGGTGTGAAAAGTCGTTCAGTCATTATTTATTAGCAGCGTACGAAGACTATAATATATAATTTATTGGATAACACATCCGATGACGTGTGGCTAAATAATTCTCGTCGCAATGCACTTGTCGCGATGCACTCTCCCTTATCGATCGTTACATCATCCGGAAATTCATGTATATATGTGTGTGGGTGTGTGTGTGTGTGTACGTTCATCAACGCGTGTAGGTCGTTTCAACGCTTGAAAGTATTAGAGATATTATATTATATACCTCTACATGTGCCACTGACACAAGAGACGCGGACGTTCTGATGTTTTGTTCGATTCGATCCGATTACATATTACAATTTGATTATTATTATCTCTCCTTTCCCTCTCGTTTAATCACGGGCCGTTCCAAGGACGACGGCAATGTTGATTTTAATTTTCACCTATAAACATCGCGTACGTGCATCATACGCATTATAATATGTAAAGGTATACACGTAATATATACTACATAGTGTGCACACAGCCTCACAGGTGCGTAACATGATAAAATGACCATCAAATGTGTGTGGTTTTAAATTAGAGGGTTTAACACGCGTTGAGCGCGTCAAAGGGGCGAAAATATCGCCGTGCCACAAGTGTTTATAAATCATATATTATTAGTTATTAGTTATTATATAACTAGTCGTGTATATGTTGGATTTTTATGTAACTATTCGTTTTTCTGCGAAAACAACACTCGATAGTATCGGTAAGATCCAAGGCACGAGGCCGTTTTTTATCGTCACAATTTAACAAGTTTAATATCAAATCTCTGCCTACTGCAATCGTCTATTTCGACCGATAATGTTAAACTTTACAGATATTGCCCGAATTACGTTCTGACGCGCCATAATAATAATACGTTGACAACCCGGTAAAATTTAATTGATTACGAACACGTTTTTCTTTATATTTTTCAGTTAAAAATGATGACTCCGATTATTACCAATCATCTAAATTTAGGTATCAGGTGCAAAATAATAAAAATCAATATTCTTAGTTTCTTACATGAAACGATATATTTTGAGCGCGAGTTTATTACGTTCATATAAAAACGGTTTAAAAATATTTTAACTAATTGTGTTCATGTGGAAAATAGATGAATAAATTCGAAGGTCTTATACTGAAAGTATTTTTTAAATTTTTTTTAAATTTGATACATCATTAGTTTTCCGCTGAAAATAAAGTTGATTATTGTTTTTATTCGAATACATTATATAATTTAATTTTTATAAGCTGCTTGTCGTAGTTAAACAAGTCCAATTTTCAATATAATTATGTTTGGTGCAACGAAACTACATAGAACATCATACTATTACAATAACATGTAGTCTTATTAACTAGGTTTCAACGATTAGTTTTAGCATGGAAATTATTGACGTTTATCAATAAGCCTAAGGCGTAGTGCACAGTGCACAGTGCATATAACGTATATAGTATAAAACTTATACTGTATAATACATAAGTCATTTTGACATATTATTAACAAACAATTGTAGTTTTATATCGCTATCCCTGCGGAAAGGTTTTCGAATGATTGTACTTACCTATTTATTGTCTGTATAAATTAATGAAATCTATAGTTAAATCAATCATTAAACAACACAAGATTAATCTAATAGTACATATATTTTCTATGTTCTTAATCATGTTTCACTGGTTATAATTCGTACTTTAGACGTTTTACCTATCATTTACAATTCATATAGAATTTAACATAAAATTATTTTATAAGAGCATTTTTGATTAATTGATATGCTATAAATTGTTATAGGTAACGGATATATAAAATGTAATAAGTACATTTAATATTGGATTTAAATAAATTTATTTTTATAGTTTTTGTAATGGTAGAGTGTTATGATTAAAGAAATAGAACTATGAGTTTTCACTTTTTTTGGTTTTGTAATTTGTTAGTTCAATGGGAAATTCCGATCAGATGATTTAAATAAACTGCCTAAAGATAATTTTGTTTTACTTCTTTATGCATCAAGTAATACTATTTGTTTAATATATACTGTTATAAAAGACTTATTTGAAATTTTAAAGTTGTGAGAGTTACAATAAGACCTAGAGAAGTCTTAGAGAAACACGAATTCCTATTGTTTGTTTTAAAATGTATACCATTCAGTTCGATATTTTTATATTTGTTAATGTACAAGCAATAATGACCCAGTTGCGTGAAGCTGAAGTTTACAAATACGGATGTCAAACCTTGAACATTGAAATATTATATAAATAATTAAACAATAAATTCTGATTAAGAAATGAATATGGTTAGTTCTAATAATATGAAACGTAAAATACATGTTACGAGCAATATGGAATACTGGGCAATATTAGTACCAATATTAGTACATTGCTCGGGCAATTTGAACCTTAAACAATTATTTATTTGAGGTTAAAATTGTTGGAGAAATGTGTACATTGCCGGTAATATAAATATGTGATATGTCCAGTTGTTTGCACAGGTTAGGTTCTGTATGCTTATTATATTTACACAAGGTTCAATGTACATACATTGTTAAGCTTATAGACGCGAATAATCAAAAAACGTATGGAGTGATTAATTGATGTAATAAAAATGTATGCAGTGTAATTGAAGAGATTCGATCAGAGAATGTTCTGTTATACGGAAACATGTTTCATAATTATTTTATTAAAACGAGATCAAAAGTTACGTTAAATAAATATATTGTTTACAATATCATTCAAATTTAAAAACGAATCAAACATGGTACTGATTTATTGAAAAATAATAGCTCTAAACTTAATATATGGGTTTCTAGTAAAAAAACGAAAACGTATATGATTTCCGTCCGTAATATTTTAAATGGGTTTTAATGGTTTTAATGGTTTTAATGGGTTCTAAATATCATGGAACTTGACATTACACAAAATACTGAAACACCAGAATAATATTTAGGCTATATTAGTCTATTGATCAAAATGGTATTTAAATACTTCACTACTTCAGTCACTTCAGTCACTTCAGTCACTTCAGTCATCTAGTCAATGAAGTAAGTACATATAATACCTACCATACTTGAGACGTATACAATGTAAATATGTTTTGTTATAAGTGGACATTAAAATGTGGGATATTGGAACACTATGGGTCGTTACACCCGAGCGATACTTCATTGTATGATTTATTTATCGTACGAAAATATTATCGCATGATATTTGAAATTACATGTTTATATAATAGAGTTGTTCACACGATCACGATAAAATGTCGTACAATAAGATAATCGTACGACACCTCGAGAACTATCGGATACACTTTATTATTCTAGAAGATAAGAATATCATACGACTAAAATCTATCAATCAAAATGTACAAAAATAAACTAATTAGAACACATAAACAATAATAATTATCGTTCGATAAACCAAAAAAACAAATTCAATCATCCTCTGATGACATGAAAGCGAATTCAATATCACTGAAAATTTGTGAATATTCAGATGACAATTTAAATATAGACATTGATATAATTATAAGTAAAGTGCAATCAAAAGCCCTACTTTGGGATAAAATTATAGATCATTATTCAGATAAAAATTTAAAAAGAACTGCTTGGGAAGAAATATATGTTTTATTTTATCCATATTTCAATAAGATTTGTAGTCAGCAACAAAAACTAATTGGTAAGTTTTATTTCTTATTTAAACGTTGTGTAACATCCATTGCAGTATATATTGAGAGATTATTGAGTTAAAAAATAAAAAAAGACAGTCTCACAATTTATTACTGTACTTTCAGACGTGTGTCTTGTGTGAACGTGAAATAACAAATGTCAAAATAACATAGTATTGTCTGATAAATATCTTATGATGAGCGTGCGTCGTTGATACAATATGATAAAATAATTTTTACGGATTATCACGACTGTCGACCATACAGAAATGTAATTATGATTGATAAGTTAATTTTATGTACATAACATGGATATGTGGGCGGGCGAGAACAAAATAATATAAAGAATATGATTATTAGCATCATTAGGAAAACGATGAATGTATTTTGGTTAAATGGCATAGTTTGTTTAAAATAGCCAGAGTTAAAAGAACTAAGCCAATCAATCACATGCAATATTATAATTACCTAACATTATAATGTAGCCATGTTCTTAAAAAAATTTCGATAAGTTTTCAATTTTAACGCAATCAATGTAAATAATATTATTATACAGTTGAACTGCGGGTAGTCGGTAATGTGTGTACAACAAAGTTAATTTTCGTTCAGCATCGTTAATTTTAAATACAAAGCAGGTCGTCACGTTGTTTTATAGATAGGTACTCTTCTAAGGACATTGCAGATGACGATAGGAAGCAAGACGCTCGGCAAGGCGGTCGTGTTTATATTAAAAATAAAAACAATTAAAAGTTTTAACAAGTGGAAATTGTTTCACGAGAGACGATATTCTGTGCAATTGTAGATCAACGCCCGCGAACACGTGATATTTTGAAAACAAATTATTATACGCGTTGCACAAGATCGAGTATACACGTACTTACATAATTTATATAGTGTATTATAATATTATCGCGTTACGATTCATAGCTTTGGTGACTACCACGATGGTATCCGAAATCGAGAAAAGCACGCTCGAATATATTATATTGTAATATTTTCATTTACGAAATGTACAACATAATATATTGTAACGGGTACACGAAGTAAAAGTGATCGATTTCAACGCGTGTATATATTACATAGAAACCGAAAACTTCGGGCGCTAATATAAAACTAATATAATACTATCACAAATCCGAAGCATTTCATCTTCGCACTTGCCCTGTATTCAGTGGTGAACTGACCCGCTGAGTGCTAAAGTGCGATCGCATTCCGGGCCACAGCCAAGGAATATAAAATAAAATAATTCAACTTTTTCTTAGCATTGAACATGATTATTTACCTGACACAGAAACAATTATAGATACAATTGCTTAAAATTCATCTACTTTTGTAAAACTTTACTAATCATCAATTTATGTTTCACTAATATTTTTAGTATAATAAATGACATACTTGTTTTCAAATAAAAATGTTGTATTTATCTAAGTTCTATAATATATTATACTGATTATGGAGTGATTACGAACTATTTTAGCGTAATCCGTATGGGAAAAATGACCTATAAAGGCACTCCGGGCCTTTTTATCTCAGTCCGCAACTGCCTGTACTGGTTGTATACTACACATCTCATCAGTGTGGGATGCAGGGGAACGCACCCGGGGACCTCAGATGAAGGTCCTAGATTTTCTTCTTCCAATGGATGTCATCATTAATGCAAATAATCATGGTTTTACGGGTATAAAAAACCTGGAAAATATTTTACTGTCAAATATACCGAACAATATCCGATATCCGACGAATTGCGTATAATATGCAACACGGATGCGTTGAAACACAATCATAAAATCGTTCGTCGGACATGCGATTAGCAGCTAGTGCAGCACCTCGGCCCGTTCCAAGACAATTAAATGCGCGCCACTGCTGCAGCCCACATAAAGAATCAAATATTCTACATGGGATCAACATACCGGCGACGACCAGTCCGAGTAGATTCCGTAGAACGCGCACAAAAGATTTATATTTTATAGTATAATCATCTCGCGGTGTCGTTAACCTGTTGTAGGCCGCCGCCGCTGCTCCGCGACCACCATTATTGCCACCGCGAGCTACAGTTGCGTAATAATCACACGCGCGCCCAAACTAGATTTTCCTATATAGCCACGCGCAGCGCGTGCGTGCAACGGCGACTGGTTTCGGTTGCGTTTTAATGGGCCTACACGCGATGCACCTATTATATTATTATAAAATCCGCGTGCGTCCGAGCGACTATATAGTGGTCCCACCCCTCGGATGTGCACACCCGTTGCCCAGGTGCACTCGGATGTTACGTGAACTTCTCACACCTAACCTTGGCCGTGAGCCTACGCGCGCACCGTATAAATAGGCCCGGGCCGAAGAAAGTAAAAACAATATAATCTTTCTCCGGCCGTTTGCAGTCCTGCATCCGTTTCATTCGAGACGCGCACCGCAAACGCCACACGATGACCGCGATGGTACCACTTCTGGTGAGTAAAATAAATATTATGCACATCATTTTTCTTTGACGATTCGTTCGTGCGGACGTACGACTCGACCATCGTAATCGTCTCTTGCAATGGTCATCATTTTCCATTTCAACACGCGCAGCAGCGTATACAATTTTGTCTTCTTACGCATTCTAATCGGTGCGCGATTTAGGGGTGTTGTCTACGTGTGTTTATAACCAAACTCAATGTTAAAACATTGCCATGCAATAATTAATAACCCTCAGCTCGGATCAGCTCAGTATTTTTTGTACATGATTCTTCTTAGACGCTTCGAACGTGTACAAAACGACCGTCACGATATGTATATTATGTATACCGTTCAATAATACATTAACGACTGATATTATTATACAATATTATATATTATGCACTGTTAAATGATCATGTTTAATATCAAAACATACGTGGTATTACATCAATAATTATGACGTTGTACATGATCGATTAGGTGTAAATTAAAATGTATAGTAGATAATAATTATTATTATGCCGTATTCGGGTTTAGTTTTTAATTATATGCACTAGTGCATATTATATACTTATTTATATTTTTTAATATCATAATTATTATTGTTACATTACGTTCAACTGTTTTCATTTGAAACCCGTAATAATTACTTTTCAACATTCACTAAATCACGTCAATATTACCTACATCAAAATAATCCATATGCAAATAGGTAATATATACTCGTAATATAGTTGTTTACATTTGAGACCTAGAAATGTGGGTGTAACCTGCACTGATATACATTTTCGTTGAAAATGTATGAAATCGTCGGTATTTAATTATCATAGGTACGCGTACGTATGTAGCGTTAACTGTAGTTGAGTTTTAATTTACTTTCAGAAATGCACCTTGATGGGTTTGATCGTGACGTGTTTGACAGTGTCGGCAGATAAATTGAAACAGAATCCACAGGCGTTGCAGAATTTTTCACCGACAAACAGTCCACAACAAAAATCGTCTGATGAGTCGAAACCAGATTTTATACCCATATACCTCTATGCCAGAGAAAATTCATTGGACGGAGATTATAACTACAGGTAAAACAAATCGATTGCAACTTTTTATAGGTACAACGAAATAAAATATAATATGTATATTTGTATATATATATATATATATATATAAATAAATAAAAATTAATTTAAACGCAGCACTTAATTATCAAAAACATTATATATCTAAAACGTTTTTAGTAATCAATCACTCTTTAATATAGTGACTGAAAAAAAACTGAAAACGATTTGTTTAGGGTATTCTTCCAGTGTTCATATATTTGTTTGATACTTAAAACAATGTGTTGCATGTCATTTTTATTAAATATGTTTTCCCCGAAAACTTAATTGAAGTAAAAATAATATATCGACGACTAATAGGTTGGGTACATTTATTGCTTAGTTCAAAATCTTATAGCCACGTTTACAACATTATCTGCAAGAACACCATCGTGACAATTATTTGTTTTCATTTTTTTAAACAGTACTTAACACCCATATCTTGTGGTTTTTCCTTGTACTATTTACACTATACTAACTTAATGGATTATTTTTGTAATGTTAAAGTAAAAATAACACAGATGCGTTAATGTGTCATGTATAACATTTCCATTTTTTTTAATTGTCACTTAAATTTGGTTTTTTTTCTAAATTTTTATTAATTTTCAATAAATATTTTTTTCTATTGAATTATCTCAGGGTTTATTAAAAAATAATATTATGAACGTAAATTGATTTTATAATGATATCTCAAAGTAGAAAAAACAATTATTATAAGTGCATACTTAGTAATTACTAAATACAAAATCGTTTTTAACATCAAAGTATTGGAATTATATTTATTTTTTAAATAAGATTTCTTTTACTATAAACAAATGAAAATAAATACCAAAAACTCGTAAAAAGTATTCAACCGTCTGAATCTCGTTTTATATAAGTACAAGAAAATGATTTTTTTTTAATACGATGATATGGGAAGTAGGATGTAATAATACGTTTTATACAAGATTTTAGAGGTGAGGCGTATGATGATGAGTTGAAAAACACATCATTAAAAACATCGTCCATTGATATTATGCAGGAATAACACCGGTAAAACATTATAATGTACATATAAAATTATTTCAACGTGGGATCTTATGACTATAATTCAATATTCATTTTATTTTAGTACCTATACAACATTCGTGTATATTCAAGATGGCTAGAATTAGAATAAGTTAGCGACTTAGCGTATAAAATTTTACTACACACCGTTCGTGTCGATAATATTTCTACTAATCCGTTAGGATCTACAGAAAAACAGTATATCGCTGAATAGTTAGAAAGTATTGAAATTTACGTGTTTAATAACGATATGATCAAATCGATTCATTTTGGCTTATTAAAAAAAAAAAAAGTGAAAATAACATTTTTAGAAATAAATATTATAATATTTGTACAATTTGTACATTTTTTTTTCTATTTCAACTTGAGTGAACTATTCAGTTATTGAACACTCTCTAATAATTTAACAATGTCAACTTTATTTTAAATTTAAGGAAATTAGATGTACTATAATTTATTAAGTAATTTTGGTATTGAATATTAAAGAAATTAATTTTAACACATTAGTTCCAATAATGTAATAGTAAATTCATAAATTTATAATATTTCCTTCCGAACTTAACGGATAATTTCAGCTCTTATTGTTATAACTTATATTATACTTCTATACCTATTATCTGGTACGTATACGATACGGTGTTGGAACTTTGTGTCGGTGTGTCGGTGTATGTGATTTGCAGAGTAATATAGTTGAAAACGAACACCTATGAGTGCACGGCTTATTGTGCGACAGCCGACGAACGGTGTTTTTGAGTCTTCGGTCAACTCGTTTTGTCGATGTGTATTTCAAATCGTGTTCTGAAGCGTTACTTGACAAATATTATTAATTTATTAAAATCGACAAATTCGCAATCGCATGTAAGTCATATGGATACTCTGACACCGATACAAGGTAGATGGTAAGGTATAGATACTAGACGAAATTAATAATAATAACTTGCCGAGCTCGTCAACCCACCTATATATATTTTCATAACTCGAATGTCCAAATAAGGAAGTAAGCGATTATAAGAACGAGACGAGTTGATAGTATATTTTGTGAAGACCGATGTTCGTTTACGAGTATAAGCAGCGGCAATCGGTTGATACGAATTATAGGCAAGTGGTTCTCAATTTTTCTTAAAGCTGCCGCCACCGCGATATTCAAAATATTTTCCAACGCCCCCTATAAAATAAAAACGCTATAGTCGAATAATAAATATGAAATAATATGCGTATGATTGAAACTGTTTTGAAACAATAGTGACGATCAATGAGATTATTGTACTTGTAGCTGTATAATATTATATCTGTATATTCCAGTTGTTAGGCTTTAAAATTTGTACATGAATACATGCTCACTACCACCTTACCGTGCGCACAAAACTTGATCATCGCACCTTCGCCTACCTCCCAATCTATATCAATCGGCCCTCAGTATTCATTTAGTCCCCACTAGGGGGTGATAACACCCGCGTTGGGAATCAACGGAGTACACGCGGTTATATTAAGGGGATTGTAAGCCATGATTTTCCGTCTCTGTCTATCACACGTGAAACATAGGAATTTAGACGTTTTCTATTTCCAACGTACCGATCGATCAATAAATGGGATAAGAATTTTGAAAACTGATTTAAATCCGTCGTAAAGTCTACTTTAGATCGACTTTGCCACTTTTTTTATTTTGTCCCCTAACATTTCACAGAATAGAATTAAACGAATTGGAAACATAAAATTCAACAAAAGTTAATTTTTGGGAACGTTAAGTGCAAAATTTAAAAAAAGTGGGAAAGTCGATCCAAAGTAGACTCTTAACGACGAATTCAAATCAGTTTTCAAAATTTTCATCGCATTTATTGATCGATCGGTACGTTGGAAATAAAAAACGTCTAAATTCCTGTGTTGCGCGTGTGATGGACAGAAACAAAATTACGTGAATTACAGTCCCCTTAATATGTACAAATTGAGTGTGTTTTTTTTTTCAAACATTTTTTTTTTTTAAAAACATTTTCCCAGCATCGCAAACGTAAACGCGAGGTATTAATCACGTCGTTGTGTTTGCACAATATTACAGATACGAAACCGGCAACGGCATTTTCGCGGAGGAACGCGGCGTCGTGTTGAACAAAGGCACCGAGAACGAAGCCAACTCCGTGGTCGGGTCGTACAAGTACATCTCACCGGAAGGTGTGCCCATCGAGGTGACGTACACCGCGGGAGTGGACGGCTTCAAGGCGTACGGCGCACACCTGCCGGTCGGGCCGCCGGCCGCGGCGTCCGTCCTGCCCAAAAACCTGGCTTACAAGAACGCCGCCGTTGCGAGCGCGTTCGCCCGGCCGCAGTTCAGGATGAGTGGCGCCGACGCAGACTCGTCGCCGGCCGCAGACCTCGCACCCGAAGCAGCGGCCACGTACCAATCGACAGCGGCCGCGTACCAGCCGACCGAGGCCGCGTACCAGTCGACAGCGGCCGCGTACCAGCCGACCGAGGCCGCGTACCAGTCGACAGCGGCCGCGTACCAGTCGACTCCGGCCACGGCGCAAAGTCCGACGGAAGTGCCGACGAAATCGGAGCCGTCGTCGTCGGGTCAGCAACCGAATGGCGCGGCGGACCATACGCAGGTGTTGTTCGTGAACCGGGAGTCGACCGAAAAACCGCTGCGACCGGGCGTGGTGTTCCAAGCGTCGTCCGCCAGCAACGAGGTGGAACAGCCGCAGAACAGTCCGTTCGTCAAGGCCCCATCCGCGGTCGAATACTACCAGCAGCAGCAACAGTCCGTCCCGAGCCAAGCGCCGCAGGACCAGGCGTTTTTCCTCGCCACGGCTTCGTACCCTCAACCGCAGCAACAGCAACAACAACAACAACAACAACAACAACAACAGCAACAACAACAGCAACAACAACAACAGCAGCAACAACAACAACAGCAACAACAACAGCGTCAACAGCAATTGCAACAACTTCAACAGCGACTTCCGTGGTCGGCCGAGAGAATCGAATCATCCAAGCCCGCGGTCGCCCTTGGTTCCGTGGTGCCCGTTCTCCAGACCGTACCGCAACCGTTTCAAGCCCAGCCAAAGGTCGTGCCGGTTCTGCAAAGGGTAGTGCCCGGGTATCAGCAGCAGCAGCAGCAGCAACAGATCATCGCGAGACCGCGGCCGCAACCGGTTTTCAACCAGCAACCAGCTTTCAACTATCAGCAACCGGCTTTCAATCAACAGCAACGTCCCGGCGGCCCGCTACGTCAGTTCAACATTGAGCCGCAGCACATGTGGTACGTGCAACCACAGGTGCCACAAGGCCGTTACTTCCAAATGCCTCCGGTGCAGCGAACACTACTGAAGGAACCACCCAAGTACTAGCCGGCTACCAACCGCCGTCATAGCCACAGAGTTTAAGACATTTTTTACTACATTATATTTTTTTATTTATTTTTTTTTTTCATTTTCGATTAAACAAAATATTTGTCGATACGTTTTAATATCGATTTGTATTTTTTTTTGTACAACATAAAATAAATCTTTTTTTATTCTATATGACACAACAGAGGTTGTCCACCTTTTTATTTATGCAAACCATATTTTTACAGCTTTTTCTTAAGGGGCGAGGGCAAATTTAAATAAATGTTATTTAATTTGATTTATACAATATTTTAATATTTATACAATTTTCGTAATCAAAAATCATATTACTAATATTGTAAGTTCCACTGTGGTTGATTGTTCATATTCATTAATTTCGAATAAAATAAATTAGTTAAGAAAAATTTAAAAATGTTCAAAATAATTATTTGATAGATATTGTAGATATTGTGCAACTATTGTAAAAGTATAATAATCACGATTCAAAATAATAAAAATGAAAACTCATAATTAATATTTTGATGTGAGGTGAAAAATTAAAATTTTAAATAGGTATCATGAGAAATATTTGGAGCATCGCGGGTTACGGTAATAATGTTAAGCGCAATGTCATTTCACAATGATGATTTTGTAACGTATGCCACTGCAAATAGAAATTTGAATCAATAAATTAGTTCGCTTCACTTTTGCTCAATCGACTTCCACAATATAATGCGGCGTATACACTTTAACGTTTGATTCTTCGTCGTATCCATATAGACATTATACGCATATTTATTTATTTAAATGGTTAAACGGGCGAATAACCCGATTACATGTTACGTGGAGAAAGAACGTACAGTGATTCAGATAATGGTCGGAAACAAAATATGGAAA